>JAQIWJ010000767.1:0-16283 GCA_034695185.1 Discolaimus major
TCGCTAAACTAAACTTTTTAAAATAAGAGACGGATTGTGGATATTCAATTTTGACTAGTACACGTGTTCGTTCTCCAATTCCGTCGGTACATGTAACAGTTATGAAAATTTACTAAAAACTAGTCCCCCCTCCGAAAGTGGAGCTGGAAAATATTTTCGTACACGCATTCCGTATTCTGCGCATTTCCCCCGGTTAGTCCCAAAAAAGGACATGCAAATTTCGTTCAGTCGTTGAACTTTTGTCTAAAAGGACCGCAATTTTTCTTCTTGCAAGACAAGGTGTACTGTAACGGCTATTCAACCAAATGGGGAATTGTTGTAAATCCTCTGGAAAATCCCATTCATCAACTTCCAATCTTCAAACGAAAACATCCAAATCACTTAGCGTAAGCTAATTTCTATATGCAAAAAAAGTTGACCTGTCATTTTTTCTAAGAACCAGAGAATTTCATGTACTGAATGCATTTCCCATTTTTCAGCCTGGTCGGAATAAAGAATCAGGTATAAATCTTTTTAGCATGAAAATTGGTTTTTTTTAGAATTTTGTCTATAGATTTACGTGCTATATTTAAACAATTCGATTTGGATGGCGATGGATTTATCCAAGAGGATGAATTGCGTCAAATGATGATTAAAATGGGACAGCAACCGAGCGAAGATGAGATAAAAGCTATGTTCAAAGCTGCTGATTTGAATAGGGATGGAAAGATTAGCTTCGAAGGTGGGCATTTTGGAAATGTGCCAGATCCAGGCATGGATCGATCCATAATCCAGTGACCGCGTGGACCAAAAAATCAATGACCCCATTAGATTTTGGTCGAGATGACCAATTTTCATACAAGCTCTGCCTGCATTCGTGCAAATCCGCCATGCTGTATTCTCAAGGATTACTGTATCCGAGGCATACTGTAGCCGCCCTTTTTTTCAGAGTTCGTCGAGATCTCACGCGCAAATCCGTTATCACTCTCATTGAAAACGGTACGCGCTTATTTCCCAATCATGGGCAAAATTGCGCAATCCGCGCATAATTGCAGGTTTTCGGCGAATTAGATTTGGACGGCGATGGTCATATTACGCGAGCAGAATTGAAATTAGCATTCGAACGCATGGGTCATAAAGTCGGCGACGCCGATTTGGACGCTATCTTTGTACAAGCCGATAAGGATTCAGATGGGAAGATCAATTTCGATGGTATACCTAATCGATTGCGATCGCAATGATCTTATTTTAAAAATCCTATTTCAGAATTCGTGGCTATGATGTGCCAACGAAAGGTGTGAACTCAAACGCAAATGATAAATCCAATGTACATACGGAGATAAAGGATATCATATCCGATTTGGATATTGGCTTCTAATTAAGCGTGATGGTGGTTTAATGTTTTCAATGTCAAACTTGATGTGGTCTAGCTAATTCACGTATTTTCAATTCATGTCTGTTGCATCCGATTGCGCAATAGCTAACAAGCACACTAATCCGATCCAATAGAAATCGCATATCCATATAGCAGAAATCGCATCAAGCAAGGTCATCAGACCATCATCAAACAAGAAAGACGCCATGATACAGGCAGTATTGTACTTCAAAAACCAAAATATCATGTGCACAATTCGACGTGCTCAATATAATCATTTTCAGTAAATCGATCATAAATCGAGCAAATGCGGTTTCTTGATCTGACGTTTCCTCGTTGCTGTAACGCTTGGGGTTGAATTGTCGTTTCCACTGATCGTAACAATGCTGCCACGCTGCGTCGATGTTGATGGCGTTTCTTTTGACAATGGACCGCCCGAATTCGTGGGTTTCTCTTCTACAGCCGTTTGTCCCATCGCTGGATTCAACTTGCTTCCGGATCTCATGCGCATCTTGATCGTCGATTCAGATGGGGACGTCAATATGGGTTGTTCTGACGCTTGGCCGAATGTGTGACGTCTTCTCGTGGCCATTGAGGGCTGGAAAAAATCATGTTATTCAGATCATGCATTCCTGCACACATGATCTCAGTGCCGTCAAGCACTGCTTGTGCAAAAGACAAGGGGTACTTACCGCAGCTGTTTCGCCTTCGACTTTTATCGTAAGTCCACTTGACGCGCAGGCAACGGGGGCATTGTCCGACGGTTCCACATATGCTTCCAATGTTGGGGCCAAGAATTCACCAATGCACTCCTAAAAGAAATGCCACGATATCATTGATCTGGTGTAAGAACCAATCAATACTCATCACTCACCAGAATGCAACGATCCACCATATCTTGACACAAGTTCTCCGAATTCAACTTGGCATCGCTCATTTTCAGTTCATCATTTGCACCACCGACCACGATCAAACCCGTATTCTCGCCTGAAAAATTAACATCATTACTCGAGTCCAAACGGGAGTACAAGACAAAATTACTTTTCATTCTCTTCCTGGCTTCGTCGAGATCAGCAATCGAACACGTAGGAGCGAACTGACCAACCACAAACAGCGTTGGACACGTCACATCGAGCATATCATCTCCAGGTGCCTGTAAACGAAACAGCTTTAGTCATGAGAAATATGAGATTTACACGTACTTACTCCTCTAACGCCATTCAAAGTCAAATTTGGAAATCCCAGGCATACAACCGCTGCTAACGACTTCTCCAATGCGACCTAGAAATGAGGCTGATATACTTTGTGAGAATCGCAAAAAAACTTCACCAACATACTTTTAACGCAACGAAACCGGACGTCTGCCATCCAACCAACACGACAGGTCGATTTGCATTGAAATATTGAACCTGAAAAAAAGCACCAGACATCAGTCAGAATGCCAATGCATTCAACAACAGCTTACCTCTCGAATTTTATCTTTGAGAAACGCGTGCAATTGATCCGCGCACGCTCCGACGTACATTCCTTTCTTGAACGGCGTAAATCGGACGTCCGTACAGGATCCGAGATGCGGAAAGAGATTTCTAGAACCAAATATCATGACTCAACGCACAGGGTAACAAGAATTCAGCTTACTTGTAAAAATACTGGCATCGAAGACTACCGCGAACCACCATGTCGTTGTGTGCTTTCATTGTTGACGAAACAAGCATTATGACGGGATCTCGTGGAAGTCGAGGCGGCAGACGTTGAAGGAAGAATAAATCCGTCGAGAGATTCAATCGATTATGGTCGATCAGAAAACCAGTGATCAATTCGATCACCCGTCTATTGATCGTTTCATCCGAATTCAATACGGTCAATAATAAATCCGGTATCTGCAAGAAAAATTCAACATGAAAATTATGAGACAACACTCCTAAAACGGCCTCACCTCGGCGTGCAGCTCTCTCAGCATCAATAAATACAATGCTGCAAGTTCGGTTGGTAAATGATCCATAAGAAACCAATGTATCCACGTCATTATGGGCAATCCGTGTGAAGCAATCGCGTGCGCAAAGCACTGACGTAATAATGTTCCTGATCGTTTGATTGATTGACGTCGTATGGTCCACTCATCCGGATTCTAAAACAGAATGCAGATGAGTGCAGAAAATGACATTAAATTGAAACACTTTTACCCCTCTGGACGTCAGTTCCACATAATAAACATCCTCGACCAATTTCAATACGCCCTCGAGTGATCGCTTCTTTGCAATTGTATCAGCAAACCTGAAAAGAATAGCATTATTCGCTTACTTCATATTCTAGATTTAACATTCAACTCAACCCACCGTATCAGTCGGTTTTTCCAATTTGAGTCCATTTCTCGGCTTCGACCGCGCAAGTTTTTCGTCTGGTCTTGAATCTGGACGACGGTAGTGGCCAATTTTTGAGCGTCGTTCTGCAGTTCATTCAACGCCAATAGACCAACTTCGAAGTATTGCGATAAGGCTTTTTCCATTTCGTGATCTTCTGAACGAGTTCCGTTGCCACTCGACAGGCCGTCGTTAGCCGAATCGTTATCATCCACAGTAAAATGAGAAGTGTCGATTGGCTCATCGGCTGGCGATGAAGGCGACGAATCATCGAAATGCGTAACGAACAATGGCCGATAATAATCATTGGTCGATATTTTGGAGGTGCCAGAACCAATTTCTGGACGTTTCCCATCGCTGAGATTATTGTCCCGATTCCGGAGACCGGTGTTCCGGCTCAAGGTTCGACGAAGCGAATGTTTTCCATAAAGTTTGATCAATGAACGTACGAAATTAAATTTCCGCCCGAAACTTTCGTTGAATAATGTCGATCGTTTCCTTCGTCCTCTCAATCCGCGACGTGTAGCCAGAATAGCCATAGCCGGCGATGCTGGCGTTGTTTGAGCCACGGACGAAATTTGAGATGCACTTTCCGCGTCTTCCAATGATTCTTGAAATTGTTGTTCTTCCCGTTGAAGACGCTTCTTTTCTTCGATAATATTCTTGATAGATAATAAATCTTGCCCAGATACTGAATCAGGATTATCCTCCATTGACGAGGTCGTCGTAGTGGCATTCGCCAATTCGGCGTCAGAAAAATCAGGATTTTCCATCATCGAACTAACAGCTGAATGGCCGGTTTCTAGTGAACCTGATGACCGATGCCTGTAAGAAGGCATACTTAGATCAATCGGCGTATTAAATTCATCCATTTACTGGAACTTTTATCCAGATTTGAGAAACTTGACAATAAATTCCGAAATTGGAAATGTTCCAAAAATTTACAGTATTCCGCTGTTAGCAGACGAGGCTATGTTGAAGTAAGCAGTCGCAACAAATCTGGATAAATATGTCTGCTAATGCGTGCGAAAAATCGTTTTTGGTCGACGTGGCCTTTGCCCAACCAAAATTGGTCATGCGAAACGTGACATTCTCCAAACCAAAACTGGACAGCTTTCGTCTCCGTTTGATTAATTTCGTCATACGGTCAATATACTCAACGTGGTAAGCTCAATTATGAGAAGTGATCCTCTGAATAATAGGAAAAATTAATTCTAGATTCCCAATAAATGGCGAATATTAGAATTTTCATCTTCATCCTTTACGCGATTCATTGTATTCGATCAGCACCCGTGGATCCGAAGAAAGGTGCCGCGAGTAAGCCGCATGAGAAAGAGAATGAGAATACTGATGAACAAATGGTGAGCTGGAATTTTGGAATTGTTGCTTCTGGATCTGTAAAATTCTCTCATTTCAGGCATTCAATCTCGAATACGAGCGATATTTGCAAGAAGTAGTACAATTACTGGAATCGGATCCGGAATTCAGGAAGAAATTGGAAGCGGCCAAACCAGAGGATGTCAAGGTAAATATTTTAATTGTTTACTTTATAAAATCGTCTGTATTCGATATTTTTCAGAGTGGCAAAATCGCGGATGAAATGGATTTCCTTCATCACGGTATACGATCAAAGCTCAACGAGATTAAACGACGCGAAATGGATCGTTTACGAGACGCTTTGCGGGACAAGGCGGAACGGGAGAATGGAATTCGTGAACTCGTCATACCCGGTCATATCAATCATCAGGAAGAAACTTTCGAGAAGGAAGATTTGCGAAAGCTAATAGTCCAGGTCAGTCTTGTGTTAACTCATTGCTATCGAAGTGAGACTCATTTATTTTCAGGCAACCAAGGATCTCGAAGAATTGGACAAGCAACGTGCTGAGGAATTCAAAGAATACGAAATGAAGAAAGAACTCGAATGGAGGCAAAAGTTGGCCAATATGACGGAAGCGGAACGTGAGAAAGCGATGAGAGAACACAATGACACGATGAAGAAGCACAACGAGCATCCGGACGTTGTTCATCCGGTATGTACACTTTATTCGCTTGAGATAAGTCGAGCTCATGAATCTTTCATTGCAGGGTAGCAAAGCTCAATTGGAAGACGTTTGGCAGTCGGTGGACCAGCTTCCGAAAGAATCATTCGAGCCAAATACGTTCTTCCAACTCCACGACTTGACTGGCGATGGTTTTTTGGACACGGGTGAATTGGAAGCCTTATTCCAAAAGGAGCTGGACAAAGTCTACGACAAGAATAACCCAGAAGACGACATGCGTGAAAGGTGAATATAATTAGCAACCTTCTCAGATCAGTATGATCAATCTGCTTAATTTTAGGGATGAAGAAATGGCCAGAATGCGAGAGCACGTCATGAAAGAATGGGATCATAATAAAGATGGGCTGATCAGCAGGGTAAGCTGAATTGCCTTTTATTTGGACTGTAATCTAAAAGCAGATTTTTTGCAGGATGAATTCTTGACCAATACAAAGGAGAAACAATTCAACCAAGATCCCGGTTGGGAGACGTTGGAGAAGAAGAAGATCTACTCGGAAGACGATCTGAAGCAGTTCGCAGAGCAATGGGCAAGAGCGGCTGGTCTTCCAGCTCAAGCGATGTATCCACCATATGGCGCCTATCCATATCCGTATCCACAGCAACCGTATTACGGTGGTCAACAACCGTATCAACAGCAAATGCCGCCGAATCAGCAACAGCCGTATTATGGCCAATATCCACAAGGCGGCGTTCCTCCTTATCAACAATACCCGCCTCATCCAGCCGTGGTTCAGCAACAACAACAGCAGCAGCAGCAATGGGCGGCTCAACAACAGCAACAATGGCAACAACAACAGCAGCAGTGGAACCAAGCTCAACAACAAGGTCATCAACAGCAAGGAATACCGCCTCAACAAGGTCATCAGCCGAATCCAGCCGTTCAAGCTCAGAATGCAGTTCCTCAACAAAACGTGCCTCCGGTTCAAAATCAACAACAGCAACCGGTCCAGAATCAGCAGCAGCAACAACCACCACCACCGAATCAACAGCAAAATCAACCGCCACCGCCGGCCGTCCCGATTCCGCAGCAACAACCGGTCCAACCTCAGCAACACATTCAACAACAACCTCCGCCGTCGCAAGATCATCCGCCGGTTCATAATCCGATTGGTCAACCGCCTCCTCCAGTCGTCGTGGATGCGCAGAAGCATGTGCCAAACGTCGATCCGAACCATGCCAACGTTCAAGCTCAAGTGCCACCGCACCAACCGTGATTTGTTACGATTTTATATGATCAGTGATATTATTTCAGATATCGATTTTAGAAAGCTTTGATCTGTGCCTATGGATTGGATACTTAATTATTCAATAGATATCCATGTCATTTAACCACGAGTGATTATGATAATGATATTCAGAAAGTACACGCACTGTACATCGATATCCAAATCTCCTATCCAATGAATTCTCAACAACCGATACAAAAAAAACAAGGTATTGCACGATCCCCAATTTAAAAAAATTTGAATAAGCTTCAAACGCCAACATGGCCTAAATACGATTTAAAGCCAAAGAAACATAAAAAATGATCAGTAAATACAAAGATCGAAAGCCCAAAATTGGATATGAAAACAAAAGTTTGGATCATCCTATTGTACCAGAAAAACAATTTCTCAATTGAAATTTGAGCAGAAAACAATGGGTCAGAAGAGACCATAAAAATCATCAATTTGGACAGCATATTGCCACTGCCCGACGCAATTTTAAAAAACGTACAATCCTAACAACATCAATTCTCAAGCTGTGATACAAAAAAATCTCTAATATCGATCAGTATTCAAGTAAATAACTATAAAAAACGCTATACAAAAACCAACCTATGGACCTCCATTGGCAGCTGCCAATTGTTGAGATGCTTGCAAATGCTGCATGGCCACGGATACTTTCAATTCGTTACCATACGGACTCGGAACCACGATGGGAAACGCTGTCGGTGCAGGCGGTGGTGGAATCACGATTTGCACGCCGTTTCCATTGCTGATCGACGCGGGATGAGCTCCGTTATGCGATGATCCATTCGGAATGTGTCCGCCGCTAAGATTGGCTCCGGATGCCGCCAAGGCCATGGCCTGTTGCTGTTGTTGCTGCTGTTCCTCGTCTTTCGGAATATCGTAAATTTCGGCGTACAACGGAGGTAGCTTCAGCAGACGCCAATTCATCCGATACCAGCTCAGTACTTCGTTATGTTTGGCTCCTGAAAATGCGAGTAAAATTAATCGAGGGTCCTAGCAAGACCCAATTGCACTTACCAACTGAGCGTAATTCTGATAGTTTCAATAATAAATTCGGGAACACTTGCGGATCCGATGAGTGACTTCGACTCAATTGCAGTTTCAGCGCTTCGATCAGCTTCTCCTGTTGTTGTTCGACCATTCTCGGATCACCGAGCCCTGGCCGATCTGAAAACGAAGCATTTTTCATGATCACAGAAAGTGAAAATGACACGATCTTCTTACCAGGAGTCAAGAGAACAACAGCAGTGAATAAACCGACTTCGCCATCGTTCAAATGCAAATTATTGAAACTGGCCGAGAATGCGAACATAGCGTTGACTAAATCCGCCTGAAAATTAAGGATTGCTAGCTTCCGTCTCACGAACATGCCCGGATTGAATGTTCAAAGACAACTTAGACTCGCATTATAGATCAATTCCAATTGATCACGCGTCACGTAGCAGCCGTCGAAGAACATTACGTAGGAATACTGAGACGAGAACATACGCGAAATACGAACCAACCACACTTCGAAGAAGCCGGCTTTGATCAGCACGAGTTGATCGTCTTGCATCAAATCGGTGAAATCTGAAAAGAAACACATGCCTTAGTATTATTGATTTCGCAATATGACATTCATAATTACTTGGTATACGCTTGGCGAATTCCACCACGTGCTGAATTTCTGGCATCGTATATTGGGCCATGGTTTGCCACATGATCACTCTTTGTTGTTCCAATGATTCCGTGCTATTCGGGCCGAACATTGGATCTCCATCGTTCCGCATTAAATTCTCCAAAGGCTGAATATAGGAAATCCTTAACTCCCACTATTCAAGCTAAGAAAATTTGCACTTACAAAATGAATGGGTTTCTGCGACAGATTCTTGATCTTGTCGTCCGTGTAGGCGCAATTGGAATGATGAGCTTGCGATACGCTCAATATGATATCGTATAACGCCAATTGTTTCTTCTCCAATTCCGAATCCACTTCCGAGTCGCCGGTCATCGACGAGACGCGTGCGTCGTCCTGCATCCGTTCACGTGATCGTTTCGGCACTCTTCCATATCGCACGGCTGAAATGGAAAGATCATTGGGAGCATCTGACTTACGAAAGATTCAAATCACTTACAATCTCTGGACATTCCAACGGCCAAGCATTTCTTGAATCGACAATATTGGCATCGATTCCTGTTCAAACGATAGACCATACATTTTCCATCTCGCAAGCACCGGTATTCGATTTGCTTCTGAATGCTGCGTCGAAAGAATCCCTGAAATACAAGAGATCATTTTAATACAGGATTGAGTGATCTCAACGTGTTTGTTGCATATGCATTATTTTAGACATGCTCTCATAATGTTGCCTATTTGGTCAGTCACCCAGATGACCAGCAGAATTGAAAAACGATGACAAATGCACAGCGGGTGCGAGAACAAAGCGTCTCAAAAACGCCCAAATTAACACGCGGGGACAAGAATTGAAAAACGAGTAGCATTATTCAATTTTCGAGATCATTTTTTTAATCGCCTGATCAACAAGATGGCACCTGCTGCACCGGATGAGGCGTATTTGAGAAGAAGGCGTTTTTCATCGTTTAAAAAAGGGGGCATGCAGGATCAAATCGCTTCAATCGAAGCCAAAAAGCGTGCTCTATATTTTCGAAAACAGATCCCCTGCGGGGAAATGGTATGTATCAAAAATTACGCCTCTTCGTTCGTGATCAAAGCTAATCATACGGTGTAGTGAATTTTTGCCTTTGAATCAGTGCCAGGGGCATAAATGAATTCATTTCTGGGATTTTGTTCTTTCCATCCCGATTCTCGTATTCAACCGTACGCGGGTGGACGACCTTGGACGGTAAACCCACCCATCATCATCGCCTCTCACTCATTCTGATTCTGATATTGCACCAGGTGAAAACGAAACGAATACGACAGACGTAAGCGGAGTTCGTTCCCCGTCGTCAACGCCAACCGCCGACATATAGTCGTTGATGAAAAGAAACTTTAGACTATTTTGTGACGCCTCATCCTGGTACCAGGGATCATAAAAACTACTCTCATACTCATACACTGGATCGAGAGAGAAAATCATCCTCTCTGTACCGGTGCCATGTAATGCGATGCTCTACTTTTTGCCAAATTTGGCAATTTGACTTTTTCTTCTATGTTATAATGATGAATACTACAAATGCTCACCTTGCATCCTTCGCATGAGGTTACACCGTAATGGTACCCTGAAAGAAGAAGCCATCAGCGTTGATCAGCTCGATCAATCATCATTTCATACCTGAGGCTTTATCTCCGCATACTTTGCACGGGACGAAAGCCTTCTGCGATTGAGAGACGCCATTGCCGCTGCTTGCACCAGCTTCCGATGTTCCGAAGTTCGATTCTGAAATAAAAGCGTACATATTAGCAAAATCAGTGAATCCAATATTTGCAATGAACATGATGTAAAAAATGCATTGCTCTTCTGCAGCCTCTGGTGCAAATCATTGCATGCAATGCACCACATGCTGAAGGCAAAAGCTGCTTTGCTGACCGCATTGCTTGCATCATTCAAACGCGATTGCTCAATCAAATACCTGAATGCATTGCCTCAAATCTAGCAGTCCTACTTCCGCACAAAAAACCTCCTATTACGTCATGCCCAAAAAAACCGCCAGTGGATTACTATTTCGAGGTCACATTGGCGCATCCTATTGTCCAGGTGCGTTTTATTACCTTGAACAGCAGCCGAAAACTCGTTTCGAAAGCGTAAGCGAAACTCATTGTTATGCAATAGTAGTTTTTCACCACGCATACGACGTCATAATGCCTGGTCATACAAGGTAGAGAGGGAGGGAGGGAGGCTAAATTGGGATGGGGGAGAAAGTTCTCAAAACTCATATTTCTGCACCATTTCCGCATCAACGAATCTGGTACCAAGGTCGCATCTTCACAATGCACAAAAACCTCCGCTACGCATTCTCAGCAAAGAATGCGACCTCAAAATGGCGAACATGACACCGAATGAGATGGGATTGGATGCATTCACAATCGAATCGAATATATGTATGATCGACTACGCCATCCAACGTATACGTAATCGAAAGAAACGTCGATCTAGTAACCTAAATTTCAACGCCTACCACCAGGCCTATACCCCCTGTATACTACTATGCATGCACTCACCAAATGGCCATTTTCACTAGCATCAACCAGCCGAAAGAGAAATGCATGAAAATATGAGAAGAAGACGCAAATTCATCGTGTTTTATCAGCAGCTGGCTGCCGAAAAACACCGGAAGTACAAAGCCGAAGTCCTCGCTCAAACATATTGCTACAATCTCAACGCTTATCAACTCCTCTCCTCCTACCACCTACGCTAACATGCTAAAAATAGCACAGCACGCATTCACACGTATGCATGCGTAGTTTTGACGTCGGAAACAATGGGTCTAGAAAACGATGACCTCGAGTGAACCCGTGAATACTAAAGCATCAAATGGAACAAACCGAGAGCCACCGTTTTTGCACTGGTCATCCGTCTGGTCCCCTCTCGTTTTTTTTTTCGTCGAATGCAAAATGCACACGAATGACCAGAGAGACTACTAAATATGGTCGAAGCATGAATTCAGCCAAAAACGGGGGCTAGGATCGAAAGTTCGACCCAGGACACATTTGGCCCGGTGCGTGTATGCGCAAAAAATAATACGACTCTACAGAGCGAATAATAACGCTGGGAAGAAACATAAATGCAGTAGCCTATGTCCACTCTACTAAGGACAAAAATCCTACTCGCCGGGAGGCAAAAAGCCCCACCATGTGCCATTCGCAGTGGGATATGAAAAAGAATTCATGAAAAAAAATCGAGGAGGCAAACGGCCAGAAAAAATGTCCTAACTTCATTACACTCGCAAAATGCAAGCAAGGCTAAAATTCACTACATGGACACCCGGGAGCATCCTATGCTCAAAGCTCACTGATTTTCCATGCCCAGTTTTTTCGTGGCAGACAACGAAACCGATCACATCTCAGCTTGAGCAAAATTTCACTACCTTGTTTAACATCCACAAATCGGCTATACGATGAATAATCGACCGAATTACTACGCAACGGTTCGAAATAAGTAGCAGCCATCGCTGGCTTCATATCATTCTCAAATATGACAGTATCAACCGATGCTCGACGATCCGCACCGTTGCCAGCCACGCAAAAGCCATTTTGCTGTTTAGCAAAAGCGGCTTGTTGAAAATTCGTCGTACTATCCGGCATAGGATTTGGAGAAAACATCGGCCCAGTGCCTGAAGACGGACTGGGAGGAATAGCTGGCGTGCTACCGTAAGCAGACGCACTGGAAGGTCCTCCGCCGAACGGAGAATGCTGATAAGATACCGTATTCGGTTGACTGAATGGAGACGGAGGCATGACGGAAGCCGGAGAACCGTATGCAAACGTAGTAGCATCAACATTCTCCTGTTGCTTCGCAAAACATTGGCCACCATTGGCCAAGTTCGAAGCTGAACCATTGAAACCGTTGCCATTTTGACCAGACCCTTGTGACGCGTCTATACCAAACGGATCATGATCATAAACGTTCTTGAAGAAATTCGACGGCGACTCCAAACCTCGGCCGAAGGAGGGATCGGAAACCGATTGATTCATAGCCACAATCACAATATTGATAAACAACAGACTGATCGCACAATCCGCTATCAATCACAAATCGATCTCAACCAGAATATATGCAAATGTACCAACGGTTTTTGCAGCCGATACACGCATCTAAGATATCCAAAAATGGAATGAGATACTTTTCTCCGAAGTAGTAAACGGTAAAAGGAGGGAGAAAAAGGAAAGTTTAGGTTGGTTCGGTTGGCAAGAAAGCGTCTTCGGTGGCGTTCTCGTCACGCGTCAACGAGAATGGACGGAAAAGAGAGAGAAGTGCCTCCCGCAACAGGTACATGGAACAAAACGGTGCACTGATGATGGAAAGAGAACTTCCAACGGCGCCGCCTTGCACCAAATTCTCTTCTTTTCCATCATAAAACTACCATCTCCGAAGAGGAGGAAACCGACTCCAAACACCGGTCGGCGATGAATCCACTTTTCACAAAACCCAAAACTAGAGAAACCGACCCAATTTGTATAACCGTTGAAGATTGCGTAACGAGACATCTTAAAAACTTTCTCGTCTCCGAAAATCGAAAGCCGTAATTCATCCACGAATTCACCATCCTTTCTTCGAGATAGTATCCGTTAAAACAGACACAGCGATTTTTTTGCATTCCACTCTCAAAATCATCACTCATCCGGCATGACAGGATGAGAATGGCCACCTCAAAGACAACTACCCAGAGAATGGTTTGATTCTACAGTTCCCACCCAAATCGAGAATAGCTACGTTTCAAGGACAACCCTGAGAAGGCTGTGAATAAATGAATTGGCAGTCAGCAAGCGCAGCATCCGGAAGAACCCCCGAATAAAAATCATGATCTAAACGACGGATGCTGCTGCTGTCTACGTACAAACTAGGCGAAATGACACCCGCTCAACGCGTCGGAGACTTCCAGGTTCAACGAACTCCCCTCAACGAAAACCATGCCAGAACCCGAACCGAGCGGCCATTGTCGCCCATTCGAGGCGGGTACCCTAGACCAACGTATTCTACCCGTCTTTCCCCCACCACAGTACGCCCGCGGCGATCATTTGTTATCGATACGGAAGCCTTCCGATTGGTCGAAAAATCATCCCACAACATCATGCATGGGCATCCAATTCATTCCGGAGTAGCCCCGTTTGAAGGAAAAACCAGTTCCTACGTCTCAAGGATTCCTTCATACCGGCTTCGCAAAGCCAGTCTCCAACGAGTGACCAATGTCCAGTATGGATGGACAAAAAAAGTGGAAATACGGGTAATTGAAAAGACTGCGCATCTCATCTTCTCGCACACAAGAACCGGATTTCGCAAACTAATACGAGTAGAAACAAGGTCGATAGATGCGTCATGACGCTTCAGAGAAAATGAACGACCATGTGATCGCGATTAGACTCGAATCTAATGACGATTTTGGACTTTGGCATTCGCCTTCCTTAACGAAGCCAAGTTGCCGAGTGATGAAGAAAGGCTGAACACATACTGTCCAGCCATCATTGCTAAGTTTGGATTGGTAATGTACTCGTACCGTGGTCCGGTACGTATAGTCATCAAAACGTCTCGTAGCTAGCCACGAGATACGAGTAGAAGGCGAAAACAGTCGCCTTATCAAGGTATTCGCCATTCGAAAATAGGAGCGAGCGAAGTACGCCTCAGCAAACGACCAAGGATGGCTGATCCTTCCAAACTATAACTACCTTTAAATGGACGTCAAGCACGTCACCACCATACACAAAACCCCCGAGATACGATGCCAATATAACGATATTTGGAAGCATAATTCATGCAAATACACTACTTCCCAGCTTCCCGATAAACGCTTCCTCTTTATCAAACATTCAAATACCTACGAAGCAAGCTCAACATAGTCCACGCTCATCAAAAAATCTCCTAAATCGCCTCCTAATCGAAACTCAAAAGCGGATGCCAATTTCTAGGTAGCCAATGGCAACTGAATTCCTGATCAGCAAAGCAGCAAGGAAAGGCTTTGCATGTGCCGTGCTAGAAGCCACGTGAAGCTACAGTATGCCACACACGCATCGATGCCATTCGAGGCATCAGGAAAGACACTCACCAAAGACTGATAGACGATCAAAAAATCCAAACGGCTGCACGAACATGATGGGCAGCTTTCGAAAATGCTCTCTCGAAGAATGGATGCGATCCAAAAAAGGAACTTGTTGTGGTTTCGCAATCGCACCACAAAATTCAGTCAGTGATATCAGTGCAGTGCACCGAAAGCTCTCGGCTAATCTTTCGATGGTTGAGGGTGGAGGGAGGGAATGAAGCCGATGGAATGATGGCAGAGAATGAAACGAACGTTGACAAACTAGGTCAGCGTCGTTCAGATTGCCGTCACAACAACAACGTCGTCGTCACGTCAGCAAATTGGTTTTAGCTTTCGCAATGAAGAGCAAAAGAAGACAGGACACCAGACCACTACCGCCGGACGCTACGTATGGTCTACACAGCGTAAGAATGCAATGCTAGCCATTGTTTCTCCGTCGTCTCCTTTTACGCGGTACCTGTTTACGAAAAGCCCATGGCTTACGTACTACGTAGGAAGGGAAAAGCAAAAACACGCTCCACAATCTACTCCCGCAGTCGCAGTCGACGTTTTGATGACGACCGTCGGATCTTTCCTTTCCTCTCCTTCCAAGCGCCATATCTTTTATTTACTCGACCGCACCGACAAACAACAAATACTGTACACAGCCGAGACAACCCGAAAGCCATTGCGATGGACAACGGTCACTCCGGCCTTTTGTATACCATACCGTCTACGAGACCGTAAACATTCCACAACAGTGAAGTCCACCAGAAAGAATAGTCTCACGCAAAGTGGACTGCTACTTCCATTTCCAACATGCACCTTCACCTCCGAAAGCTCACTCAGTCGACCAACTTGGCTTACATCGGCAGTGAAAACACCAAAGCCCAACGCTTACAAAATAGCGGAAACGACTACTAGACCTAATGTGATGCAAAATGCATCCAAGCCAAAGTCCAGCAGAAAAACCTAAGCTGTCAGACCTGTGCCATTGGTCGGTTGCAACTCCAAAAAGCGAGCATCAAAGCCGATTTCGGATTTTCAAAAATTTAGCAGAAAAATCTAACAGCGTATCCAAAGTTTCTCAACCCTAGCATCGTGCAAGGGCGGATCCAGTATGGTAGCGGTGTAAGCGGCCGCTTACCCTGTCATGAAGGCTGAAATTTTTTCACTGTTTTATCCTCTATTGGGGGCTTGGAATAGAAGACCCCCTTCTCATGCATTCCTGCTGTACATTTCCCTAGTAGCTAAATGAGACATTTTTTGCATCAAATTTTCAAAATGTGCCATGATGCCTGGTACATAAAATATTCATCTTTTTCCTCATGATCAGTTGATTTTGAAAATAATTTCCAACATTTGGGGCGGGGGCCCCCGCCCCAAACTCCACCCCTCAGCATGCATGCGTGAATTTTAAAAATTTTGGAGCTGCGCGGTGAAAAATGGAAAAAATGGCGATTTTTGTTAAAAATTAGCATGGATACACTTGATAATTTCGGCATAAGAATGCACCAGAGAGGTCTATTTCAAAATTTTTGGCATGATTTTGAAAAATAAGTCCAACGTGCGGGGGGCAAGCCCCCCGCAGCCCCCACTTGGG
>JAQIWJ010000768.1:0-16271 GCA_034695185.1 Discolaimus major
GGGCAGCCAGGCTGTCAAGGCGCTTTTGTTTTGATATAGTCTATTTTTCCCGCTCATCAACCGTGAACCGGTCTATAGCAAAAACCACTGAATTTTTAGCAATTCAAATATTCCATCAAACGAAAAGGATGCTTCCTTTATGACGTCGATTCGGAAGATGAAAGCAATCGTGCCGATATCGTTAGCCATCAATACAAAATCACATTCAAGAACAATGTAAAAGTATATGCGCAAATTTCATCAACACCAACTTCGGACATGAGTAAGCTTGAATTCACAGCTTATGATAAAGTATGCCAAATTTGCTGTTTTCTCACAGGTGATGCCAGCAAAGTGGATACTTTGATCATGATTGCTGATCATGAAGGAAAAATCTGTGCAATGACTGCGGATAAGAAAAATGTAAGTAATGGACATAAATCAAATGCATGATTTTAAAATCATGCATTACAGACTGGTTATAATTTGCAATGTAATTTGACGGCTGGTGAATATTGGTTCATACCATTCACAACCGGGTGTCGATTTCGACCCCGTACACTGGATAAAAAGTCGAAAGTTGAATTGCTGATGAAAGGCAAAGATGGTCGAATGAAATTGACCAAAGAATTCAGGTAAATAATGGGGCATGATATCACGTGTCAGCGGTGGGCAGTGATTGAGTGTACCCATCTTTTGATGGTGCAATTATCAAATTTTGCATTCATTGAAATCGTGCACGCATTTATGGTCACTAGAACGCTGCGTCATTGATTTTCGACGAAAAAAGTCATGTAATACAAAACGCACCCGAAAATTGCATTCGTATTTCGATCTAAGTCACGGTCAAATAACGACTAGGACGACCGAATTGTATAAAATTCAACCCAATTTACCATCCGATAGACTTGGCTCTGTGCCGAAATGCACGAGAATTTCATATCATTCGAAAAGGAAATGGTATATTTTTATCGCAATTTCAATGACGCGTGGCCTTGAAACGGAATCTTCCGTCTCTACGAGTGAAGGCGGAGAAGTTTTTTGAACTTTCCCAGTGCATGACACGATCCGTGTGATGAAAACCATGTCCTGAACCAAAGCTGGACAATGTCCTTTTTATAGCTATTATTACTGTACTATTCGAATATTCATAGAAGCCTAATTTTTCCGCATACATCATAAACAATGCTGAATGCTATCCCCGCCCACGTGTGCACTCATTTTCACCAATATTCTAGCCTTATTGTTAGGCGGAAATGTACGCCTTCAAAGAAGCACGTGATGCCTGTTTTGCGTGTGAAATTTTCGTCTTATTTTTCTAAAATGGTAAAATACGACCGAGTTGTAGGTTGAATATTCGTCGTTCGGCTGTGTGTGGGGGCATTTTAGAGAATTTCCCCTGCTTCCGGGCGTCTCGTTTTGCATTCGATATACCTTTTGTATGGACATTTTATATACGCCCCGAGGGAACTGGTTCCTGTACGTTTGAAAGTATTCACGCGTGAAAACGGGCAAGGCGAGAAGAATATCACACCTACATTTTCTCCTGACTTGGGGAGAGCCAGGCGGGGGTGTAGAAAAGTTTCTGAAGGCGTAGAAAGAAGATAGTGGAGAAATTTGTGAAGCGAATTAACGTTTCCCCCAAAACGGTGTCTTTATTCACTAAAAACCGCTTGCGTATATTGTAAGCATTTGGGGTGAAGAAAACTGCCATTTCCGGGATACGTACAAGTTTCGAATAGTAGATCCCTTTGTGAAACGAGCATTGTGTTGCCTCTTCATTCTCCCCCCAGTTGGAGCTAATTCCCAAAGTTATAGAAGAAGCGCAGTCAAAAAAAGAATCATGTTACCCAATATTTTGCCTATATTCGATTTACTATCGAAGAAGTTCTTCGAACCGTTCGTCAGCCTAATGCATTATATATGGATTCATTATCGTCATTTCCCGATTTTCCTCCTATTCAGCATCGTTCGACTTCTGGTCATTTTGTGTCAAGGCGTCGTTTGGCGTCGGAATGGATTAGCCAAGAGATTGAGCCGCATGTGGGACGGTGTAGCTTACGAGGAATCGGCTCAGGTGATCGACGTTTGGTGGTCGTGCAAAGCCACGCCGACGGATAAAGTCCGATATTGTCAATTCATCGGTACGCATAGGGAATTGACGCATCCCAAATACGTCCTGGCCGACGATTGCGTCTTAGCCGAAGTGGCACCCGATTACGCCATGTTCGTACAATTGAGGAAACCGGTGACGGAATATACGGTAAAAACCACCACATTCCTTTGGCATCAAATGCCGGACGAAACAATTCGATTAATCATCATGCCCATGACCACGTTCCATCGATTCTCGCTCGAATGCGGTCCGCCGAAAGACGCCGGCGCGAATGTCACATTCCTCTGGGGTGCCGGCAGATGCGGTAGTACGTTGATCGCGAAAATGATCGAAGCCGCCGATCCGGATAGCTTAGTTCTAAGCGAACCGCCCATTTTGATGGATTTATATTATTGGCAACATTACATTCGTCGCGGTGAATATTTGCGTCTACTCGAATGTTGCATGCGATTCTTGATCAAACCCGTGGAAGGCAAGAAACGTATATTCATAAAACCCATCTTCTTCGTTCTGAATACGGCCGAAGATGTGCATGAATATTTGCCCAATTCTCGATACTTGTATTCGTACAGGAAACCGTTGCGTACGGTTTGGGCTCACGAACGCGCGTTCGGACCAACGCCTTATTTCAAATTTATGCATTTATTCACGACGTTGACCAACGAATGGGAATGGGGAGCTCGTGTAATCGGATTTCACAGGAATCCGTTGGCCGATTACTGGTCCAGACGCTGCTTGGGTAGGACCATGTTCGATTTATGCACGGCCATATGGGCGGATAATTATCTGAGATATTTGGATATGGCTAAACGAATTCATTTCCCCGCCATCCTGTACGAACGTCTGTTCGATAATCCCCATCAATTCTGTACGGAATTGCTGGCATTCTGCGGCGTGGACGCGTCTCGTGTCCAATACGCGTTGGAGTTATTGAGGGAAGATTCGCAAGACGGTTCGTTATTTTGTCAAACTATGCTCAGAGGTTTGACAGTCACACCGTTCACGCCCGAACTGAAAGCGTGCACGGATAAATTTTGCGACGCCATGAATGTGCCTCGGTTGGAATTGGAAGTGGGATTGAAGCGTTTTAGTCATTTACCATCGGCCGACGTATCATCATCCTCCGCTTCATCGAATTCGAAAGGCCCATGCGAGTCTAGTTCATCGGATAACAACCATACGATCCATGAATTCGGTCATCACAGTAGCAATTTCATCACTGGCCCCGAACAAACTGTCCACGAAATCGCACAGGCCGGATTCGGTGCTGCATCAGCATCGAAACCGATCACGAACGGCGTGCATAAATCGGCTCATATGAAACCGTATTACAAACCATTGCCATTGCAAATTATATTTAGCAAAGATTGAATAGATTCATATGTATTTGATGGATCCATGTAGGATATAGATTTATATATGCACTATTACAGTATACCTCATAATGAGCGTTTATGTATAATCTTCATTTTGCACTTGACCTAGATTTAGATGTCTAATCGGGGAAATGGAATTTTGCAATGTATGTTTAGTTGTTAATTTAGAGTCACATACAGTCAGCACTGTACACAATTTTGTTGGTGCATGCACCGGTAAAGACCAAATTTCATGCCTTTTCTATGCCAAGTGCAATAATTCGGCTTCAGGCGTCATCAATGTGATCTATAAAAGAACACAATGCCTTTAATTTCTGCAACAAAAGTGGGCGTGCTTTTTGTAAACCGCCCTTATTATGCATGGAAAGAAAATCATCTTTTATGACTTCATATCCGTGTGTCTAGGTATGCAGCAATTACGACAAAACTTCAGCGTGCGACTCCGGAAATGCATGTTGACATACCCGATAATCAATCACTATGGGCAAGCATTGCCAAATTCACACGTCACACTTCAATAATTTGGCCTTCAGGTGCCAAAAACTGGATGCAAATCAGTCACATTCCTACTTATCATCTGCTAACTACATTTCTAAATAAATTTTTCCTCGTCAGGATGGTATTGATGAATATCTTTGACATTTGCGATTTGGATGACAATGGTACGTTGAGTAGAGAAGAGTTCAATATTTACAACGTACGAACAGGCGACGAACAAGTGACTGACGAGGAATGGAAAGTAGTTCAAGGTGTGTTTTTATTTTTAATATTGACGGCTTGCGAAAAAAGTTTGATATTGGACTAGTTGGACTAGAGCAGGAAAAAGTTCGCATTCGCAAACTTGTCAGTGGTTCTGGCTAGCAAGTAAAAATAGAGTATGAATTGGGACTGTAGAAGCATAAATTGCACGCATGCACGTAGGACATTCCATGGGCCCAAAAATCGAGGCCCTGCTGATCATGCTAATTGCTCAAATAAGAAAATTTAGCAATACTTTTTCATTGTCCAAAACATGTGCCATGTTCTGAAGTACAGCATTGCAGAAAACTTCGACAAGAAAAATGGCGAAATCACAATCAAAGGCTTCTTGGATTTGCATCAATTGGAGGCCGACGACAGCGGTGGTGATATTGAAGACATGTGGATCTCATTGCACGCAATGGGTTACAATAATAAACTTCAATTAGATGAGGTAATTTTTACATGTGCCCCCAATCAAAAATACATCCAATGAATCCATCCCTCTTTGCTAAGCAAGTTTCGGAGCTTAATCTCCTATCCACCCCTTTTTCCAGGCGTACAATTTCCTATTGGAAATCCGATCAGACGCGCCAATATCGGAAATTCGCGTATCCGAAATTCAGCCAGTTTCTCAACGCGCATGGGAAAACTTGGCGAAATATCTCCTCGTGCAATCATCACCGCTTCCATCGATGCATAAAAATCTCCATCTCCACAACTACAGTAACCCATGGTGGGCGGCATTGATCGCGGAAAATAAAGTGAGCCAAAAAAATTCGCATGAATTTGTGCCCGTTGCGATTGATCGGCGCGTTTCAGGCATCGGAAAGCATTCAAGCATTCTTATCATTGAATGGATCAGAGAATTTCCTGGTTTCTCCAGAGTACGTGACGGAACATGGCCTCGCCTTCAGAGGATCGTCGATTTCGGTAAAAATTTCTATTCGCGCATGAAAAACATGGCATGGAACTAGTGAATTTTTCAGATCCTATGTTTCTTTCTACCAAAAGTGGAAGATAATGATTGGAAAATGCATGCTGAATTGACAGCAGTGTGATCTTGGTGATCACTTGATGCATATTGATTATTTGCTGTTCATTGGAACAAGTATCAGATTGTGGGTGGAAAAATTACTTGAGCAATGCATGCATGAAAAATCATCAAAATTGCTAAAACAAGAAATCCGAAATTATTGTAATGGTGTCATACTGTAACCGCTTGGCATTTTCGTGTAATTCCACATGGCTTTGCATAAAATGCTTGGTCAATACGTATCAAGCTTTCTACAGAAACTATATTTCCTCAAATGCTAGCTAAGTTTTTTGGCTTATCACACCCAAACTTTGGATAATCAATCTTCAAACTAGCCGATGTTATCAATCAATAAAAGAAGTCGTCAGCTGCTGCAAACAACCTGTTGACGTAATTTTATGACGTTAGTTTCTTCCCGTGTTTTCTCTCTATTCTCCCATTGGATTTTACATCGAAGCATCTTGGGATTATGTGTGTGAAATTACTGATTCTTTTGTACGTTTTGGCTAACATTATGTACGGAATGGGACAGGTAAAAGATCAGCTGAACATAGAATCCATGGATATAAAAGACCAAATTTTAGGATCCTGAAAGTACGGATACAATTGAGAAAGACGGTTTTTGTACGCGTCCATTCGAATACCCGTGCAGATGTATGCCGGATGGTCAAGACGATTGTGTGGACGATTGTGAAAGTGATTGGGATTGTCCGGAGATCAAGAAATGTTGCTTCTTCAGGTGCAAGAAAACGTGCTTATTTCCCCTATTTGATCATCGTATAAATTATCATAGGCATAATTCTGGTCCATAAAAACATACTGTGAATACAAAGATGTGGCTTGATGATCGCGGAAAATCTTGATCGATAGATGAGATCGCCAAATTAATGCAAAATGAAACAGCGTGATTATTCCCAGGGTGTCCTGGAGTGTGCGAAAATTTAAAAAAATAACTGATCTCGCCCAGGATCAAACTCACGTGATAACCACTACGCCACGAGACCACTACCTTTACCATGGGGGGCAGATGGGTGAAGATTATAATCAGGCCTGTAGCCAGGAACCCCTCCTGGGGCTGGCTCGAGCAAAAACGAGCAGGGGGACCCTTCTGGTATAATTTTTTGGCCGGCTGCCAAGAAAAACGTGCCCTCTGCATGTAGAATGCGAAATTATCTTTCATCATGGCCATTTTCATTAGCCAAGCCAATATCATGACTTTTATAGCCTTGCCATTTTCATTGCAAGCATTCGTCTTGGGTATACTGTAACCGCTTTTACCTACTATTCTAGTCGATTGATCACATCCACCGTCCATGAGAATTCACAATAATCAGAGCAAAAATTTCATACAGAGACGGACAAGGGCCGTGGGAAAATCTGTCACATTTCTGCATTTATGCATTTCAAGCTATCCCTTGACGCATGGGGCACATATTTGTCCCAATGCCCACCAAGGGGTTACGCGTTTCCGAAACATCAATTTTACGTTCATACATAAGAAAGATAACGTGAATATGATCAAATCAAAGCCTTCTCGAACAGAATCCTTATCAGAACAAAATGCATGACCAAAAATGTTCATAAAATCTAGCATAACCAAAATGTCATGGTATACGACGACTTCCAACAATGCATCCCATAAAACAGGAATGTCATCCAATATCACCCAGTGTTGACTTCTCTTTGCATTGTGCGTCTGTTCTCTAATTTGATACGTAACTCTCGACCGATGGACACGTACATACTAAATTCTTATCCCCGTAACTGTCGTCTACACGTCCAACCGATGGCCAGATTTTGTGTTTGCACCAGGGCTGAAAGAAATCGACTTTCAGAAATTTGTCAACTTTCTTTGAAATGAAATCGAGGCTTACCGCTGGCATAGCCGCTAATTTTCGTGGATAAGGACGATTCCAATTATCGTTGGTCACAACTTCTTGCGTATGAGGTGCCATCTCAAATATTAGCATCTTAGTAATCACATTTGGCAAACTGTACCATTCGCTTACCTTGAGAGGATTGATTTCCTTATCAAACACGCCTTTTTCGATATTATCGATTTCTTGCCTGATCGAAATCATGGCGTCACAGAAACGATCCAATTCACCACGATCCTCGGATTCGGTTGGTTCAACCATCAGGCAATTGGTGACGGGAAATGAAACCGTTGGTGCATGGAAGCTAAAAATCGATCATTCGATCAACTGCTGATCATCAAGATAACCAAATACGCATACCCGTAATCCATCAATCGTTTGGCAATATCCACAGCTTCGATATTCGTCTTCAGTTTGAAATCCTTGCAATCCAGAATGAATTCGTGAGCAACGTATCCTGAAATAGAGGAGCGGATTTTAATGATCCAAATTAAAAATCACATCTGCACTCACCGCTTTCTCCTTTATACAGAATCTTGTAATAAGATTCCAGACGTTTGGCCATGTAATTCGCGTTCAATATGGCCACTTGGGTCGCTTTCTTCAAACCGGCTCCGCCCATTAACGCAATGTAAGACCACGAGATTGGCAGAATAGCCGGTGAACCCCACGGCGCAGCACTGACCGGACCAACGCCTTGTTGACCTTCTCCGTGTAATGAGGGACTGATGACCGGATGAGTCGGTAAGAACGGAGCCAAATGAGCACGCCTGAAAACCAATGATTAACGACCAATTTAAAGATTCATAAAAATTGCTTACACTCCGATCGGTCCCATTCCTGGACCTCCGCCACCGTGCGGTATGCAGAACGTTTTATGCAAATTCAAATGCGATACGTCCGATCCGAGTTCCGCCGGTTTACACAGACCGACTTGAGCGTTCATATTCGCACCGTCCATATAAACTTGACCGCCGTGTTTGTGAACCAAATCGCAAACGTCTTTGATGGTTGGTTCGAATACGCCGTGAGTTGATGGATACGTGACCATGATGGCTGCCAAATTCTTACTGTGCTTTTCGACCTGAAACGAAAATCCTTTGCATTCAGCCATTCATGACACGGCCTGCAATAAGCATTGCACTGAAAGATTTACGTACCTTCTCTTTCAGATCATTAAAAGAAATATTCCCATATCGATCGCTCCTGATCACGTCGATTTTCATACCAGCCATTTGTGCGCTGGCCGGATTCGTGCCGTGCGCGGAAATCGGAATCAAACACATGTCACGTTGATCTTGACCAATCGATCGTAAGTATTTCCGTATGGCAATCAGACCAGCGTATTCGCCTTGGGCACCACTGAAACGCAATGCGTTCAGATTCCACGCCTTTTACTGCAAAATAAATCGATTACCTGTTTGGCTGTAGAGAAAATCGATCGTAGCCCGTGATTTCGCATAACCACCGTTCCAATTCGATGAATAATTGCCGATACCCTTGAGCTTGTTCCAACGGTGCGTACGGATGCAATTGAACGAATTTCGGGAACGAGCATGGCTAAAAATGCATGCATTTTCAGCCAGGCTAATTGCATTGAGCCCAAATTGCGCAATTTCAAAATACTTACTATCAATTCCACGCTACTGTTCAATTTCATCGTACATGATCCCTAAAAATTGATCGTTGTTTTCTAAAGATCAATAATTGAAAAATGCGCTCACCAAAGAAATCATTGAATGAACAAGCGAAATATCCTTATTCTCCAATCGTTTGATGTATCGCATCAATTGCGTTTCCGAACCATGCCTGAAATCCAATCATTCTTATAATCGTGTCTGGAAAATTCATGGTACCATACTTACGAACTGAATACCGGATGAGTCAAATATTTCGATTGCCGTCCGAATCGTGTGACAGCGACTGATTTCTTATCGATTTCGTCCAAAGAGCCTTCATCCTGAAATAAGAAGTTTCTAGTCATTATTTTTGAAAATTCGCCCAGAATTTTATGGCAAGCTAGGCCCAGATTTCTTGAAATGCCATTCTGACATTTTTCAAAAATTCGAATGGAATCTTTGAAACTTCAACAGGGCGAATACGTACCAAAGTATCGTCGCAATTGAAAACACGCAATAAATCTTTCAATTGCTTCTCGTCAATTGTTTCGTCCATCGAGATACCAAGCTAAAAAGATCAGTTCTCAGCATCTGCTCAATGCAAAAAAATCAGCAAATCCTTACGCATCCATCTTCATAATATCGTAAATTGATCTTGGCAGCTCGACTGCGTTCCAGAATCGCCTGACGTTGAGCGGCTGTTGGTGGCATGATTTTCAGCGTATCGAAGAACGTGGTCGATGCCAGACGATATCCGGCTTTCAGTAATCCTAAAACCGAACGCTGATCATGGATATTATTTGAATATGTAAGATCTTACTTGATCCAACGATGAGTGTAGCATTGTGAACCCGTGTTGCGATACGTTTCAATCCATGCGGTCCGTGGTATACGGCGTACATGGCTGCCATATTTGCCAATAACGCCTAAAATGAGGGATCATAAAATCAAAAGGAATCGCATAAAAATTCCAGATCATACCTGAGCTGTGCAAATATTGGAAGTGGCTTTATCCCTTCGAATATGTTGCTCTCGAGTTTGCAAAGATAAACGATAGGCTAGATTTCCATTGCTATCCCTGAAAATAAGAGCAGTGATCATCTGAGATCACTGAATCTACAAGCTGATCCATTATCTGATCAGATATGCTATTACTTACTTTGTGACACCGATCACACGTCCAGGCATCATTCGAACCAATGCTCCTTTTCCAGGTCGATTCGAAACGGCGAAAAAAGCAGCGTGTGGTCCACCGTATCCCATTGGAACGCCGAATCGTTGTGCAGAACCAACAGCAATATCAGCACCATATTCGCCCGGCGGTTTGATCAAAGCGCAGGCTAGCAAATCCGTCGACATTGCGACCAATGCCTGAAATAGAATATGCCATCATCGATATGATACGGCTGATCTCGATTTTCTTACCCCAGCCTGATGCGCCGCTTCGATGGATTTTGTGTAATCCTTCAAAACGCCTTCAGTATCCGGATACTGGATGATCAATCCGGCAACGTTCTTATCGGAAATCGATTTGATATCGTCGTGAATATCGATTAGGCGAATTTCAATGCCCATTGGCCTGAAATACGAGGATTTAGAATCCGATCCATTTTTTGTCAAATATCTCAACTTACTCAGCACGCGTTTGCATGACAGCAATATTTTGAGGATGCATTTTTCGATCGACCAAAACCACCTTTCGCTTGGTAAACCTAAAAGACAATGGCATTAGTCGACGAAATGGCCAATGGTCAAAATATTACCTGTGACATAAGGCCATAGCTTCGGCACACGCAGTAGCCTCGTCCAAAAGCGACGCATTGCTGGCGTCCAAACCGGTCATATCGCAGACCATGGTTTGAAAATTCAATAAACTTTCCATACGCCCTTGACTGATCTCGGCTTGATACGGAGTATATTGAGTCACCCTGAAATGAGAAAATTGAATTCCTTGATCCGTGTAATTTTAAATTTTCAAAATTACACTCACCATCCAGCGCTTTGGAACACATTTCGGTGAATGACAGCCGGCGTGACGCAATTGTAATAACCCATTCCGATGTACGTTCTCCATATTTCGTTTCGATTACACAATTCTCGCAATCGTTCCAATACTTGAGCTTCTTCTGAAAAAAAAAAACAGGCGCGATTATAAATTTGAAATCCGAGCAATCTCGAATGCCTCATTTTAGTGCAAATTCAGTTTTGCCTAGCATTTTCCGATTCGTCATTAGACGTCATCAGCATTGCATTTTTTTGATAGTGAAAATATAAAGATAACAGGCTTATCTGTGAAGTGCCCGGCAGCACCAGGGTTGATAAGAGTTTACAAATTTTACACGCCTAAACAAAGGACCTTACCTAAAGGCTCTTCCAATTTCAATTCGCTTCGATGACGTATGCTTTCCGGAACGATTTGGTCGCACATTTGTTCAAGATTCTAAAAATACACGGATTTAGGCACGCACAGGAAGCGTGTACTGCATTTGTCAGTATTATCAGTGATTCCAAATCATGTCATTGCTGATTTTAAGTGCAAAATTTGATATGATGGCAGTAAAATGCCATCCTGTGTCCTCAAGGGACCTTAGGGTCAACGGTCAAGCTGTCACCTGAAATCCCAAATACTGAAGCATCGAAGCTTGTTCTTCCGCATTCGGACCGATATGACGCCGACTGAAATCCTCTCTGGGCAATAGTTGATTGATCGGAGCCACATGATCTCGACTGGACACAGGATCTTGTTCCAGCCTCTCCGCAGCTGTTACGGTCGAATAATGACCGCTTCCGGCCTTCGAATGCGATTGCCTTTGTAAAATTCCATCAAGAATCTTCCCTCCGCCGATCAATACGCGTCGATATGGGCCGAAATTGAGCATTTCCAAAGACTGAGCTTTTCCAGGCCGAATGCTAACACAGCAGCCGCGAATCAATGCTTCTCAGGCACAAAAGGCCTATTCGCAGGTTTACCAGAGGATGGGAAGGATGTGAAATGATTCCGTCTACTAAACGCAGATGGTAGAGCAAATAAATTTCAATGCACGTACACCACTAGGCGAGAAAGCCGAGAAAGAGAGAGAGAGATATGGAAACGTACATAAAAACTGGAGAACGCCAGTCCCGTAAACTCATATCAGGAACTTCCACCTTTTTCGTCAGCTGAGCGATAGATCAAAGAAGAAACCGCCCGCTAGGATTGGGATAAACTGGTTTTAACCAGTTCTAAGAAACCGTGTACGACAAGATTAATTATGGAAGGATAATTTTGATAGCATATCAATGCAAGCTTCCCCAATCAGTTATCACCGTTCTCGATTTTAAAATGGCGGCAATTTGCTTCAACAATCACCTATCATTCAAAAATTCAAAATATTTTTATGAAAAATTTTCATTTTGATCATGAAATCCATGGCAGGTCTTTTTTTAACATTGGCGTTGTTCTGCATTTGAAAGAAATCAGCCCGTCGATCTTCTGGGAAAAATACGAGGCATACTGTAACCGCTCCTGACCTTTCCGAAACATCGCAACCATTCGGAAACGCAGTTATTTGTTAGCCGTCATTTCCCGCCAATTTCGGGCATATTTTACATTGCAACCGACTGAAACGTTGACATAAGTGGTTGCAGGCCTACGCACTTCAGGTGTGCTCACCAGGAATTTGGCAAGTAGCCAGGCCCTAAATTCGTCCGTAAACTAAAAAATTCATTTTCATTGTATTGATCATAAAAATCAAACAAAATATGGCCGATAATATTCAGAAACATTCTGTTCATACTCTGGTATTCCGTTCATTAAAACGAACGCATGATATGTTCTTGGCGGAAGAAGGAGTTTTACCGCCGTCCGACGATACGGCGTAAGTAATTTTGGCTAATTCCTAAAATTATCCTTTTCTTTCTGATCATAAAATTTCATGGAGTTTTCATTTTAAAATCAAGGCTCTAATTTATTATCCAAATATCAAAGCATTTTTGGATCAGCTTGAAATTCATGGAGATGTTATTTTTAGCTTCCAATTAAAAAGAAAGGTGAAAGCTAAAGACGAATACGGATTGGTTATGGAAGCCACGCGAAAAGCCAAAAGAATGAAAGAACAACAGCAATTATTGTTGCCCGAACCGCCGTCGAATTACGCATTCCCGATGAAACCGATCGCTGGCGCCGGATCATTGCCGGGTATTGGTCGACCGATTCTCGCAATTACCGCTGGAACGTCGACGGAAACTCGGCCATCTGGACAAGGAGTGCATACTGTTGGGTAAGTTGAATGATATTTTTTTAGCATACATCAGGAGTCTACATAATTACGTTGTTTCAGATCTCGAGATATCGCCATGAGATCGGCAGCACCAGGAGGAAGTAGTACCAGCGACAACGTCAAAGCGTTATTGCCTCGAAAAGCTCCGGTGATGGTCAAGCCGGATTGGCATCCACCGTGGAAATTGTACCGCGTCATCAGTGGTCATACGGGTTGGGTTCGATGCGTGGATGTGGAACCGAATAATCAATGGTTTTGTACCGGTTCCATGGATCGAATTATCAAGGTAAGCTGCTTCAGAATTCTTTTGTAAAAGTTACATAGGCGTGTCGTTTTCAGATCTGGGATTTGGCCAGTGGAAAACTGAAATTATCTTTGACCGGCCACGTCAGCACGGTACGCGCCCTGAAAGTATCCGCTCGGCAACCTTATTTATTCTCGGCTGGCGAAGATAAGCAAGTCAAGTGCTGGGATTTGGAATATAATAAGGTAAATTTTTATGTCATATCATTTGGCAATAGTCATTTATACATTGTTTTAGGTCGTTCGTCATTATCACGGCCATCTCAGCGCTGTTTACGGCATGGATTTACATCCGACCATCGATGTTTTGGTCACTTGCGGTCGCGATTCAACGGCTAGGGTAAGCATTAGTCATGTGCTTTCTAGCACAAGCGCTTATCATGTCTCCCGTTTCAGGTTTGGGACATTCGTACCAAATCGCAAATTTATTGCCTGACCGGCCACACCAATACGGTTGCATCGGTTATTTGTCAAGCGGCGGAGCCTCAAATCATCACCGGATCACACGATTCGACGATACGTCTATGGGATTTAGCCGCTGGTCGTTCACGCGTTACGTTGACGCACCACAAGAAATCAGTTCGATCCGTATGCTTCCATCCGTCGCTGTACATGTTCGCCAGCGCTGCTCCGGACAACATCAAGCAATGGAAATGCCCGGATGGAGAATTCGTTCAAAATTTGAGCGGCCACAACGCCATATTGAACGCGATGACCGTCAATGCGGATGGCGTTATGGTATCCGGCGGCGATAATGGAAGTTTGAATTTCTGGGATTGGAAATCCGGATTCTGCTTTCAAAAGATGCAAACGAAACCGCAACCAGGCTCGATCGACTCCGAATCCGGGATATTCGCCTTACGGTTCGATCAAAGCGGCAGTCGGTTGTTGACGGCGGAAACGGATAAAACGATCAAGATGTACAAGGAAGATGAAACTGCGGTAAGTAGATTAGCATATTGATTGCTTGAAACCATTTCAAGCTGATCAATTTACTGATACAACCTTTCTTTTCAGACTGAAGAATCGCATCCAATCGTATGGAGACCGGATATCTTGAAGAGGAAACATTATTGAACGATCAAGATCAAGCGATTGATATTCGATTTCATTGATTGATTGATTGATTGGAAAGCTTCGAGATGGATTTTTCATTTCTTTTCACTGTTTATTTGTTGACATTGCGTATTCTATTCCGTAAAATTATTTCAAATTCCAAGACACTTGGTTCATGTTGTCAAAAATCCGTATGAGCATAGTACTTTTTGCATTTTTGCAATACTATATCGTGTTCATATAATGGCTTGTATCCAATGTACATGGCCGCTTTGAAATTGTTGAACGTGATGTAATTGTAGCAGTAATTGTACAAAATTCTGGCCGACGGTAATTTGCTCAGGAATCCTTTCAGTCCGAAACAGTAAACCGGCTCGGTCCAATGAGCCAATTTGTCCAAAATCCAATACGGAACGAAGAATATCATGAACCAAATAGGCAACGTGACCAATCGATATTTCCTAGCATCCGAAATCGGTTCTAATAGATCGTAGAAATCGATCAATGGCGTATCGTCCAATAAGAAAATAGCCTCTTTTGTGGCCGTTGGATCGGATATCATTTTATCCAACACTTTGACCATACCGTACGCTGCGTTACCGATGTATGTATGCTGAAATTTGAGGATTGGACGTTGGCAAGGATCCAAAGTTGGATTCAAATCCAGATGCATGGAATGTCTTACCCTGATGGTGCCATGACGGTCCCCCAATACGGGTATTGTACCGTTGAACCGTTTCCCCAGTTTCATCTGTGTCCCGAATCCCCATTCCTGATCATCCAATTCACCGTACATCGGACCCAAACGGACGGCCATACTTTGAAAATCTAAATTTAATTTGAACTATGATTGCTGATATGCTATCAATTCAAATACCTCGCGAGAATAATATCTTCTCGGCTTCGTATTTGCTATAGCAATAATCCGGATACGCCCATTTTCCATCCGGGATGGCCCAAATCTCACTGACATTAGCATCGCATGCCACTTGATTATTCAACATAATATCACTGGAACTCAACAGTAAGAAACGTTTGATATTTTTGCACGCTTCCACCATGGCTTTGGTGCCTGCAAATTTTGAATCAATCATGAAGGTAGATTGATGCTTAGCTTTGAATTTGCGTCGATCGATCGATCGATCAGCCAGCATCCATGAAATCACAAAATATCCGAAATTTGCGTATGAGGAATCCAATTTTGGCGTACCATCAATATTTATGCGATTCATTGAATTCTTATCAGGCAACATGGAAGTATCTTTTAATTCCCATAAATGGCATACTGTATCCGCATTGGTCAACGCTTGATTCAATGTTGACGAATCGAATACGGTTCCGACGTACGATTTGATCGGAATACGGATATCGTAATCTGGAATATGATTCTGGTAAGCAAGCATGGCCTCGGCCATGCTTCGATGAAGCCTACCGAGCATTTTTTGAAACGGTTTCTCGTCCAACACTCGGATTTCCCGCAACGTTTTCGGACCGTGCGATTGCAAGTGTTTGATGAAATGCTGACCAACGAAGCTATTACCGGCAGTGATCAATATTATCTCCATAATTACGCGCTAATCCGGATATCTGAAATCACTACATACGCAGAAGCAATGCGTTTCTCGGATTTTGTAAAATGGCTAAATTTTCAACATAAAACCTCGCGTGACACCGCCTACAATGGATGGAAAATTTCGTACATTGAATCCGGAATCGTGAGATGGTGGGAGTTGTTCCACGCCTTCTGTACGAGTTCACTTTTATCTAGGCCATCCGACGAAGAATTTTCACGCGTTCAAGAAGATGCATGCCGTATTTGGCCCAGCGTTGGTTTCGTATCGTAGAAACGAATAACCGCTTAGCAGACATAAATTGCGCAATCCAAGATACATTTTACACGCGGTCTTTTTTT
>JAQIWJ010000769.1:0-16249 GCA_034695185.1 Discolaimus major
CCCGTGCACGTTCGTAATCGATTTTGAACACCCGGACCGCAAGTGGCTGAAAATTTTCATATGCGAATCGATCTGTGCTTTTCGTGGATTAGTATGTACCTGAACAATATGACCACGATTGCCAAGCAGTCCTGAAATACTACGCGATTACAGTAATCCTGTATCCATTGTGAATGCAATGTTTGATGCGGTTACAGTAATCCTTGCTGTGATGCAATTTTATGCGGCTACAGTATGCCTGAATTTGAGTGATTGCGAAATTACAGCAAATTGTGATACAATTACAGTATTCAAAGCTGGATATGATCCAAATTTATGGCTGTGATCGCATGCAATGCATCTCACCATTCAGGACACGGTCCCAAATTGCACGATTCAGCCATTTCGTTGTTTCCCACGCAAGGCGAATCGATTGCGGACGTTTTGTACAACGATCTCAACGCTCGAACGCCGTCTCCTAATCGATTCGATTGACCGTACGACGTCGGAAACGCGTACGGCGGCGGCGTTGGGATCTCGATTCCGTACGGTTGCGGTTGCGAATGAACTTGCGGACCGTAGGATTGCGGTTGCGCACATGCTCCTTGTATGGAACAAATACGGTGTCGATTTCGAACGCCTACATTGCACGTGGTTGAACACGGAGCCCAACTTTGCCAAGGGCACCTGGAAACCGTGTGTAAAAATCCAGGATATTTGGTGATGAGGCAGGACCCCCCCCCCCCCACTCGGCCCTTCTCTCATAATTTTGGGTCGGAGGGGGCTTCAGCCCCCTATGGGAAATTACCATTCTGGACATGATCCAGATGTGCACGGTTCTTCTTCATCTTTCGGACCTTTGCAGTCCGTTCCGCCTGTACAAGTTCTGGAACGTGTATGCCTACCAGGACCGCACGAAACGCTGCACGGCGACCACGGAGCCCATGGTTCTGAAAATTTGAATTTTCCATTCATGATATTGGTTTGCTAGTATCGCAATTTTTAGCATGATCATGGAATTCAAATTCAGTTTTATTCGCACATGGCTATGCTGATTACGATTTCTACAGTACGACGTTAATTTTCAATGATGATTCAATATGTCATTTAAAAATGGACACTGCCCGGCGTCACAAGGTTCGGTCACTTTTGAAATACCCTTGCATTCGGTACCGTATCTACATTCCCTGGATCTATTTCTCGTGCCAGTGCCGCATGTGACCGTGCACGACGACCAAGCTGACCACGTGGACCTGTGCGAAAAGTGCAAAATGTTTCAAATGCAAGCTTCGAAATCCGAGTTTGGATCACGCACCATTCGGAACATTGCGCAACATGACACGATTCTCCTTGTTCGTTCGATCCTTTACAATCGAATCCGCCCGAACACGGGCGTACGCGTTTTCTAATACCCAAACCGCAAGTGACACTGCACGAATTCCACGGTTGCCAAGATGCTAAAGTATGTGCGTACAAGCAAAATTTTGGTGCAAATTTCATTAGCATACCCCATTCAGGGCATGGTCCGGCGTTACACGATTCCGAATCCTCGGATTGTCCTTGACAATCGAGTCCATTTTTACACGTACGAGATCGAGTTTTCGAACCGAGATTGCACGTTACGCTGCACGAGGTCCAAGCCGACCATTCGACCCTGCGTGATCAGAATTTGGACAGGCAGAAAATCAATGCGCTGATCAAACGATACCATTCTGGACACGGTCCGGTATTACAAGGCTCTTCTTCCTCGCGGACACCGTTGCAATCGGTGCCTCCGATGCAAATACGAGTGCGAGTGCGTTTGCCGTTTCCACAACTCACTGTGCATGCTGACCATGCGACCCATGGTGCTAGTGAATAGAAAAGCGAAGATAATGCGTGAGAATGATGAGTGCAGAAAAATTTTCAACTTCCTACGGATTCTGGATGCGGTATACTGTAACCGCATTTTCCCACCCTTGGCAAGGTCACTTGGCGTGTGCTTAGCCACGCCCACCTGCTATGATTGGTCGAAACTAGCCAATCGATTTCCAAGGCAGAATTTTCTGTTTTTTGTGTAAAATTTCGAATATTCAAAATTCAGCCATTTTTCGGCATATCAGTGAATTCAATGCATGTTTTTTTGCAAATACAGGAATCCTGTAGAATACAAGCCAATTTTTCAATGCCATACGATACATACCCCATTGAGGGCATGCTCCAGAATCGCACGGCTCATTTTCTCTAGCATTCCCTTTGCAATCAACGCCATTTTTGCATTCACGCGATCTCGATTTCGAACCACTTCCGCAAGTCACGCTGCAAGGAGTCCACGGAGTCCAGGATGACCTGAAAATCGATCTCACAGTTTAAAAGCTGTGATTGCCGAATTTGCATATATGCAAATTTTCGTACCACGCGGGACATGCACCAGTATCACAAGACGTGGTCTCCTGATTCGTTCCTGGGCATAATTCCAATTGCGTTGGTGCACCTGCCCGTTCGCATTGACGTGATCGAATTTTCGTACCAGCGCCGCATGTCGTACTGCATGCACCCCACGGATTCCATTCGGTCCTGATCAGAATTCGATTACGATAATCGATATTTTTGGATACTCAGTTTTTACCAACGAGGACAGTCTCCTGCTGCGCACGGCCTTTCTTGGCTCGTTTCAGTCACTGATTGCTGCGTATCCGGATTACATATCCGTTTTCTCGTTTGACTTCCAGAACCGCACGTAACTGAACATTCACCCCTGAATTGCATTTGAGATTTAAAAAAATTTAAAAATTTCGATTGATCCCACTGACCATGGTGCCCATTCGGAGCAACATGTCTCTTTTTGACAAGGCTGTTGTTCGCTGGACGATCCGATACATCCACCGCCGATTCCTGTTCCGCCGGCTGATGCATATTTATCCACGCCTTGGCACGGACGAGATCGAAGTTGAACGCCGGTATTACACGTGACTGAACAACTACCCCATGGTTCCCTGAAGGTATTCTCGTACAAAATTTTCGCAATTCTGCTTCAGCGTCGCGTTTGCAGTGAAATTTGCGATGCAAAAATCGCGTAGCTTACCAAGGCCCTGAAAAACGCGATTTTAGAAATCGATTAAATCGATATTGCAAAAAAATTTACCCCATGATTGGCACGATGCAGTTGCACAAGGCTGCTGTTCAGTCGGGGATCCTGGAAAAATTATCTCTGCTGATTTTGGCATAGGCGCCAATTTTGGGCATACCAGTACAATATCCTGGAATAGAGCAAATTCTGGTTCTAGTTTGTGTACCGCCTCCGCTGAAAATTCAGCAATCATTGCGATGTAGGGAATGGCTGAATTTTAGCTCACCATGTGACCGGACAAGGTGACCATTCTTGCCAGGGAGACCTGAAAAATGCAATGCGTCAGCATTGCTCCTTAGCTTAGAGTGACCAATGGTCAATGCCATGATTTTTCGGTTAGCCGTGAAAAGCCTTAGCTTGGAGTGACCATCTTTCAATGGAGCATGAAAAACTTAGCCAATTCGCAAATAAGCCTGGAGTGGCCAGTGGCCATTTCCTTGACGACAGCATGCAATGACCAATGGTCACTGCCATCATTTTTCGGTTAGCCGTGAAAAGGCTCACCATTCTGGCTGAGGACATTCGCATGGTTGAGAATCATCACTGCCTCCGGCGCACGTGGGATTCGGTGATTGGCATGTACGCGTGCGTGTTCTGGTCCCAGCTGAAAAATCGAATTCTATCCGTTTGATCATAATGATCGGTTTTAAATATACTTCCAAATTGGCAATTGCATTTTGCCCAGGCTGTCCATTCGCTCCTAAAACCAGTATAATTCCATTGAATAGTATCCACAGTGATTTTTTGAATTTACCATTGGCTAGCTGGCAATGGTTTAACATAAATTTGACCTTCCGTAACTGGCCCTGATCCGTACGATGCAGTTGATGCTGCTGGACGAATTTCGGGGTCATTAAAATTTTTCTGATTAATTTGGCCTGAAGTGAAATAGCTGGACATTGGTCATCATTTGAATTATGAAAAATCCATGCTTGCATTGGCTTCACGTGCACGAAATCGTGGCGTATTGTAGTGCATTTTCTGAAGGCCATTTACCCAATTTCTGTTCAGATTTTTCCAATTCCGCTGCTGGACATCGATCCATGACCTCGTAATAAGATCCATCCGAGGTTTCGATGAAAGCCCCCAATGTAGCTTTCGCACTTTCCTTATACAATTTACATTTGCCATTTCGGAAGACGGACGCTTTACATGGCACGAGTGTTTTCATTTTCAGGCATGCGATTATGCATTGACGAGAATCCTCGGCTAATCCTTCGTTCATCGGTTGAAGGACTTTCGAATCGACGTCTTTACCAGATGATTCTTCCACGCATACCGGAGAGAGATCTGGAAAATATGCACTTTACATTGCAACGCATGCATTGCTGACCAGTGATCTGATCTGATCAAATCAATTGGTCTGATCAATCGTGATCATAAATATCTAGCATCAAATTGCTGTGCATAAGGAAATCTATTTGCATCCAAGAATATAAAATTTATGACACGATTGCATTTGGAAGCGTCCAGTTCTATTGCTAGTGAATATCGTATGTTTTTTTCATGCAATCATGTCCACGCTGATCTCATAAGCCAGTAAAATAGCAAATTCATGAAATGGCAGCCTTGCACGAGCACTGGCTGAAATGTACAGTAACCCATCCCCATGTTCAGCTTTTCAAGGCATCTTTCTTTACCTGCACTTTCCACAAGTGAAAGGCGAGTGAAAATGAAAAGCACTATCCATAACCGAAATCCCATGGTGGTAGTATATATTTTTCAAAATAATTTCAAACGGTGCCAATACGAACGGATGTTCACCCTACAAAACACGCGTATACGGTCACACTGGACCAGAATGCACGTGGAATTTTGGTTATGAAAGTATTGGGTGAATAAATAATCGGTGATGATTTTCGTCCAATACTGTTACCCCGATTGGTGGATGCCGAATGACCCCCTGTATATGAATGGGTAGTATTTAATTCTTTCGTTCGAAGACCACACGTCGGCAATTGAGTTGAATTTCGGTCGCGTTTTATGCCCTTGACAATGAGCACCTGGCCGAAATTTGAGCAAAAAAGGGCGATTCAAATGTTTTCATGCAAATAGAAGAGGGAAATCTTTTCAAATTTTTAATAACGGAAGCTGATGAGCGTGTGAGTTGATTGAAATATGCGCAGAAAAGGCGCAAACACGTTCCAAGTCGGCCTATTTAAAATCCTTCATTAATCGCATATTGTCTTTTCTTCACTCATACAAAATACAGGTGTGAAAGTCGGCCAAAAATCTCCATTTCCTCCGCCCCTTCTCATGGCCTACACTTTAGTCGGAGAAGAGGAATGCAAGTTTTTCCAAGCATCCATGTCCTCCAGCATGGAAATGCGAAAATCTACTATTTGCCCAGGAATCTGGAATATCCAGGAATGGGGGGAAAAGTTTCCAAAATTTATACCGCTTATTATTTGCATAAGCAAACTTTGAGTCAGCAACTTGTTTCCATGATTGCCAATGATCACAAAAAATATGCACATGGGGTTGTCTGAACTTATCAAATTAACAGATTATGAAAAGCAACGATTTATGAGCAGATCATGCATGTATCGAAAATCGGTATTTTGATCGATTTGTAAATATCGATCTTACATCGAAATAGACGATGCTATCGGATAGAGCATGCTTGATCGAAGTCAGGAATGTTTTGGGGAATTTTTTTTCGCATAGATTAACCAAATCACCAATACTCCACTTCTTCCTGCCAAATAAGCTCCGCCTCTTCTCGTCACGTGATGAGCGGGAACGGATCTAGCCAATCAGAGGTGGCCGTTAGCAGAACGCATGATTTTCAGGTTAGATGTTTTTCGGAATAGATTTTTATCGATTTTCTGGATAATGATCGAGATTAGAGGACCGAAACTTGCCACGATTATTGGACCCGGGATTGACTCGATTCTTACGAAAATTCATCAAAATCGGTCAAGCCGAAAGGCTGAAAATTTAAATTTTCGACTGGCGGGAAAACGTTTTCTGGATTTTAAAATCGATTTTAAGCAATTATTTCTTGATCGGTACCGATTTGGGCGTCCAAACTTGGCATGTGTATTGGTCCCCCGGTCCCCCATGTATCTGCAAAAAATCTTCGATATTGATCAACTATATCGTCCAAAAATCGAAATGATCTATTTCAAAAGACATATGGGTTTTTGACATTTTATCGATTATCTCAACGAAGGTACGGATTTGATCGCTGAAATTTGGCTCAATTACGGGCCTCCGGGTCCCCGATGTTCAGGCAAAAAAGTTCCGAAATCCTCCAAACGGGCGGACGGAAATTCGAAAATATCGATTTGAAAACAGTGTTAATTTTGATTTTCTGTTGATCAGTATTGATCTGATCAGTGAAATTTGCCACAGCTATAGGAGTTGAAGTACATCTGGGCAAAATATCGTCGAAATCGGTGCAATATAAGCCGAGAAATTCTAAATTTTCTACATTACCAAAATGATCATAAATTCAGGGGGTGTGGCTCAGGCGTTGAAGCATAGGCAAGACTCCGCCCACTTTTAGAAAAATGCTCATTTTGATCCGAAAACGCAGAAATAGGCATGGAAAATGACCAGGAAATATTGAGTGATCAATTATCAAAGTCCGGAAGAGGTTTTATGTTCATGTTTGTTCAAATTCACAACATTGTGAAATTCTACAGTACACCTGTACAAATGATTTCTCAAAATGCAAGATTGGAAAAAACGTAAAAGCAGTGGTGTAATTATTGATTAGATTGATAACTGGATCTACTGCGTGCCACGAATCGTGAAAGCAATCTTTCTTGTATTCGGGTATTGCTTTACGGAACGATTTGGACGAGACTACTGCTCTGTCCACCATAGGCGTCTTACATGCTATTATTGAGAAATTTTTGTAACGCAATTTTCTCATGTATGTTTTCTCGTGTCCGTATGCCCCTGAGTGCTCATTTTCTGAGTTTGGCATGATGGTGAATAAATACAATACAATGCTAGTACATGTACTAAAATCACCGATCGAAAATCATGTGCTAAAGCATGGTCAATTTCAAAATTTAAAAATTCTGAAATACGCATGATTAGTGTACGAAATGCATATTTGCTGGGATAGCTGATCGTGCTGATTCTAAAAATCACGTTTATTTCGTCGTACGATCGACATTTAGGGCTTTGATCAGAATGATCGATTTCTGTTAGGGAGGTGATCCCTCGATTCTGCACGTGCCAATCGATTCCCCGTGCTTGATTGTCCAGGAAAATATGCCCAGATACTATATCCAGCTTCATTCTTTACAAAAAATATCATTAATTTATAAAATCTTGCGCTGTGATAGCCAGATTGAAATTTCGAAAATAGATTTTGACATAATTGGTGATCCAAACGCAGATTTTCTGGCATAAATAAGCTCGCAAATCCAAAAAATCAGCTTTATTTTCATATCTGTTCAATATTGACAGATTTGATCAGAAATATCGATTTCCGATTATCGATTCCTGGTCGGTTTGCACGCCACCAGTTGACAAAGCATGATCCGATTGTCGATTATCCAAGCTAACGCATTTTTCTGGTCCTGACCAAGATTTTAGCTTTTTGAATTGCCTAAACTTTCTTGGCGGCTGAGCGGTTACAGTACGCCTCGGGCTTATTACCGATAATAAAAAGGCTAATTACGGTCCACAGAAAAATTGCATTGCACGTAATTTTCTGGTACATAATACATCATTCTGTGCAGTAGCATTTTTTCTATGCTTCCAAGCGATTTTTCCAGCTTCATGGCTACAGGTGTTCAATCTTCTTTTTTTCTACACTGCAAGGTGTGCAAACGGAATGGCTATCCGAATGATGAGCTAGTAAAAACCGATTTTTGAAGCTCTTTGGAAGACCCCGTGTTGACCATAAAAGCACGCTTATTGTGCACGGTTGATCAAATTTCAGTAATTCGATCAAGGTGTTGGATGGATTTGCATGAATAATTCAACTATTCATTCGACCGTTGGTGTAGTTTTATTTACATTCCCCCGAGTACTTTCCAATTTCCCCAAACACCCATTAACATTCAACGTGATAAAAACATGCCAAGTAGCTTTGTGCGGGTACTTTTGCCGTACAATATTTACTCACGGCTTTTGCCCGAGTTGGCGCCTAGTAGATGGCCGAGATAAAGTCGAAGATTGGCCGAGTTTGATAAGAACAAACTAGCTCTGACGTAATGCTTAGCTAAGGAAATGTAAATTCGAAAAAGGCTAAAGTAGATTTATGATCTGCAGCTTTTAGCTAATGCACCAGCAGTCCAACTCGGTTTTATGGGTCAACTTTTTCGTAAACCCAAGTTTTCTATGCCAAGATGTGATGCAAAATTCGAATGGCATTGAGTAAATTACTATTCATTTGCTATCACAATTGGAATTGGAGGAAAAGCCGGTTGGCAGATTCTCCATTCTCCTCTAGCGAACGAGAATTGGCTCATCTTTTTGATTACATACAAATTGGTTGACGCGTAAATTTGCTTCGATATTCTTCCATGAGAAAGACGGGGAGGGGTGGGGGTCAATGCAGTTGACGTGAAAATTTTGAGGCGTGTATAATTTGTCTAAAACGCGATACTCTTTGACATACGAGATCATTGACATTAGAGGCCACTTCTGCAGGCGGAGATTTTTCCAAGACGAAATCCCCCCCCCCCCCTCGAAATGGGCGAATGGCAAATTTGAGATGTGTCATTACGAGAAAACTGGGCTGCCAATTTCATCCGCAATGACTCCATTTATGCAATCATTACGCCACGGGCGGGTGGGTGAAGTCGGTTTTCATCAAAGCAATGGTCAATGGTCTTGTTGACCGGGTGCTGTGCTTTTTATCCAACATTGGTGGGAAAACCGCCCTTTTTATTACTGACATTTTTCGAATAGAATTCTAGAGTAGAGTGATCTTTTGAGAATACCATGCATTTTCGGCTGTATGATTATTCCATTCTTTTGTGTCTAGTATATTCGGATCAATTCCGAATGAACGAATGGCTTGATTTACATGCCAATGACTGGCTTCTTTTTCCCCCGATTCTCTCTCTTTCTCGACTAGCATCAGTTGGGAGTCGGTTTTTTCCCCCCTTCACCTGGGGAGTCTATGCACCGATTGGCGTTGGCTGGTGAAAATGAGCTTAGATGCTTTTGAAAGCTATCAAAATTCGTTTATTGAAATGATTGCTTTTATGCTTGAAAAAAGCTTGATCCCTGGTTTTTCTTATTTGTCAACATCCTATTCTATGGATTAGGCATTTCAAAAATTATCCAAGTTAGTTCAAGCAGATACTCGAATTTGCCTGTTGAAATTTCTGATTAAAATCGTTCTTGTGGATAATGATGTGATCAATGCGTGAATCCTGAATCCAACTTTGGTTGGGCACAGGAAATTTCGGTAGTTCATTAGGCTGAACTTTCGACAGGAAAGGAGCTAAAGTTGATCATTTCGCATGCGGGTATTTTTTCATTCGTTCCAATGTGGATGTGAGGAAAAACGAAAACAAACTCTACTCTTTCGGTTGCCTGAACTTTTACGAAATTTAGTGTCATAAATCATTCGGTTTTGGCCAAGGGTGGGCCTGGGAAGGGAGGGGGGATTGGTGAGAACTGGCTAGTCTCGTTTTCCATCCGTCGTCGGACCAAAACTTATTTGTAATGCCTTCACCGGATTCGTGATTGATCAACTTGGCTTGAGGGTACTAAAATTTTCGGATACATACATTCGGTTGGGAGAGACAGAAGGGGAAAAATGCACCCAGTAGCGAATTTGTTCAGCATAAAACCTTTTGGGGGGTCCTGGGGTTGGGTAAATTTTACAGACGTAGTTATTCATCAACTTTTTTTACAAATTTCTGACAAGCATACTAAAATGGATAGCATTTGGCCCGAGGGCAGGATGTTGTTTTGGGTTTTGCAAAAACAGGCTGTAAATCGTTATCAAATTTGACAAGATCGGCCTGGTTTTTTTCGCCTGGCGTACTGTAGCCGTATGAAAAACAGACAAAAATTGCATATTTTTATGAATTCTACGCTATGCTGGTGGCTTGTGCGAGCATATTTTTATATTCTGTCTCTTCTGAATATACTTTCGCCTATGGGATGGTCGATGGGGGGAGACTCGTTTTCTAGTGTCTGGTACCTCTGCCCGTCATCCTCTCAGTTTTCTTTTCCCAATATTACCTGTACAGGTATGCCCATGGCTGCGGTTTTTCGCGTATGATGAAAAACGGTTCAGGTTTTTCTCTTCTGTACGCATTTTCATTCCTTGAGCTGAGCTAACATTCTTCCCCTTCTCCTCTCCTGCCGGATGGCAAAAGAGGCCAACCCTGTTTCCAAATGCTGAAATTTTTAAAAATGCGCATCTCTTGGAAAGACGCTTTATGAAAAGGCGAACGATTTCGCCAGGACTGGTCATCGAGAGCAAATTCTCCAATATGTCCACACAATGCGAAAAGCCTTTTTTATGCGTCTACCTCCTCGAGGAGAGAGGAGTTAATCCTCTTCTCGACTTTCTTCAAATTCATGAACAGCAATAATCGCAGCCATTCAGAGTTGGATGAGAGAAGGGGAAGGGGAATTTCCATAGCTACGAATGCGATCTCATGATTTGCATTGCACCGCTGAATAACCGTTTCTTACAGATCAATCATCGTTTGGAATTCGTGTTCAAATCGATCGACCTCGGGTCATCGTGATCGATACATTGGATACGTCGTACGGTGCTGGCCGAGTTGGCCAATTTCTGGGCACCCGGGAATGGGATCGATTTCGTTGCGGTTACGAAAGATGTGGACACTGATCGTATTGGCATTTTTATGTCACGTCCGATGGTACGCGTTCACGGAAGCCATCGGTTGGGACGGTATACCGGGAGATTACTGTAAATTACGTCACCCGGTTCAATGTTGTCACAGTCGAGACGACGATTGCACTGCGCGCATATTGGGACATTACCTATGTTACTGCGATTATTTCTGCGATCGTCGACCGGAGAGTGACGATTGTTGTCCGGATTTCAAACGTGTATGCAAAGGAGAACCGGCACCTACCACGGAGAATCCGTGGCTAACAAAAGGTATGGGTTCAGATGACCATTGGTCATCTGATGACCAATGGTCAAGCCAGTGATCACATATGCAAATATTTCAGGATGCACCGACGATGCGGGCAATTCTTATGCATCCGGTGCAACGGTGAGAATAAATTGCAACACTTGGTAAGTAGAATTTTCAAGTAGTTCCAAATGTCCGTGCATTCCTTGCCAGTATCTGAACAGACTCGACTGGACTTGATAAATGAGCAGGAATATTTTCCCCTTCTAGTACATGCCCTCGGTCCGGTGATCGACTTCAATGCGACAACGTACCGTGCGTGATTCAAACGGATATTTTGGCCAAAGTGAAGGAAGGACGATACACGTAAAGTTACATTTATCATTCTTCCAAATTTGGGTCTACGCACCAAACTTTGTTCGCGGCTATTTATCAATGCTGAACATGACAGGCGTCCCGTATTTCAGGTGGACGGCGTCGAATTACAGCGAATTTTGGGGTCAAACGTTGGACGACGGTATACGATATCGATTGGGCACCTTATTCCCCGAACGGACGGTTCAAAATATGAACGATATTCTGATCGAACCGTCGCCGAATTTACCCGAACAATTCGACGCGCGTACGAAATGGCCCGGTTTCATTCATCCGATCAGGGATCAAGGCAATTGCGGAGCATCCTGGGCATTCTCCACTACTAGTAAGTTGATTAGCATAATTGCGCAATTGCGGCTGCATTTTCGGGCCGGGTTCAAATTTCGTAAGCTTTTTATGCGCGAGATCAAATTTCTACGCCTTCTCGAGACGAACACGGGGCGGAAATTGAGTGTCTTCTCATTGTGTGTCTGTGTGTATTATTGAAAATTCGAGTTGACATTTTCTCCTGGATCTAGTAAGGCAACAATGGCCGATGGAATGTACGCTAGTTTTTCAGTCTGCCAGGCGAGAAGAGGAGGGGGTGGTGATGAAAGTATTGACATGTTTGCTCTTCTTTTCTCCATCAAAATTTGGGGGGAGGGAGGAAGTTTTGATCGATGAAGCTCTGATGTCGAATTTCACTCTTTACGTCACGGGTCATTTGTTTGGGTACTAGGCGAACAAATGGTGCCAATTCTTTCCTCGGCCCCCCCGAAAACTTTTGTTGTCGAGACGACAATGATTGAGAACTAGTTTGGGGGTTTTTGTTTTTACCCCCACATTTTGTTGATGTATAGAAAAAGCGGATTAGCCGGATTACGCAAAGCTGACTAAGCTTTCGTGAGAATAGAGCGAGAGAATAAGAAGCTTTTCAATCCACCCGTGTGACTGGACTTGCAAAAACAGGTGTTCACTCATCAGCAGGGCGTAGGAAAAGTAGTAGGCAAAAAATGACTGCTCGAAGTTCATCAAACTGGGTTTTTTTTGAAAAGCTGATGCGGGTTTTTTTTTGTATTTACAACCGGATGGTACCTGGATGTACCGTGATGCATTTTTGAGATTACTCATTTTGTACACAGTATATTCAACGCAGGGGGTGTATAATCAGATTCAGGGGTTGTCTGTTGGAAAAATCGGGTTGAAAAAATGAACTTTCCGGTCCCAGCTAGGTCCGCACTGATCCATAGTCTTGACCATGATTTTATCATGGGTTACTGTAATCACTGATCCTGTGCAATCTCTAGCATTGCGGAAATGACCATCGGTCATTCCACCTGTGTGCATTGCATTGCGCAGTACAATGCTTCCATTTCAGCCGTCTCGTCCGATCGTTTGGCCATTCAATCGGAAGGCAAATTCAACGTGATCTTATCACCGCAACAAGTCATCTCGTGCAATCAACACAGGCAAAACGGATGTCAAGGCGGTCATTTGGATAGGGCGTGGTGGTATTTGAGGAAATTGGGGTAAGAATTGGGTGATTTCTTCTGAATGATCAGATAATCGTGATCTTATTTCAGCGTTACAATAGACGATTGCTATCCGTACTCGAGTGGAAATACAAACGATATGGGAACGTGTCATATCAGCGCGTTACAAAATCGTGAAGGCGACGTTCGATGCCCGTCCGGATTGTCGGATAATAAAGTGTACAAAATGACACCACCGTACAAAATTTCGTCAAAGGTATGTTTTATGGACCTTTTTGGGGTCCAGTAGCTAAATGTTGGTGCCTGCTTCAAAGAAGCAGAAATTGCATTTGCATTTTTGCATTCCCGCTGCTGGCAAAAGATTGCGCAATTTATAATCCTCATATTTCAGGAAGACGAGATCCGAGACGAAATTCTAAGAAACGGACCAGTACAAGGTAAGATTTTGTGGGCTGAATTTTGAATATGCTAATGTATGTCTTTTTTTAGCCACGTTCAAAGTCCACGAGGATTTCTACGTTTATCGAGGCGGTGTGTACCAACATTTGGATTTGGCCCAAGGACCGCAGTACAAGAAATCAGGTTATCATTCTGTCAGAATTATCGGGTAAGCATTTGGATCGAGTATTTTCGAATGTTGAGTCTAAATGTTCTTTTTCAGATGGGGCCTGGATCATTCGTCTGGACGACCGGTGAAATATTGGGTGAGTTGCTTTGCTTGATTTTCATCGCTTTGGATGATTAATCCAAAATGCTGCATTTCGCATTGCGCAATTGCAATGGTCCATGACTGATTTTTCGTCTCATTTCAGCTTTGCGCCAATTCGTGGGGCACCAATTGGGGCGAGACCGGTCTGTTTCGCATATTGAGAGGCGAGAATCATTGCGAAATCGAAACGTTCGTACTCGGAGCATGGGGGAAAGGAAGTAAACGTCGGCGAAGGCGTTTTCGAAAAATGAAACGAATCAGAAGAGTTCGGGCGTGAAAATTTCAAAACAAAGGCTAACGTACGCATTTGGACCCGTGTCCAGGTCACCGGTGCCATTGAGATACCGTTGCTTGTATACAGCATCCAATGTTTTTTGCATGCATTTTTTGATGATGGACTATTTTTGTGCCATACGGCCTTAATCGATTTATTGTTAGCATGCTTTTTTGACCCCATATTTGGATCAGGATTAGGCATTTTTTTGTATAAGCATTTTTAATAGGGTGCTAATTGGGATGGGATGCACGTCTGATTGGTGATCAGGCTGATTTTATGCATTTTTATATCACTGCCATTTCAAGACTGCCCATTTTTTAATATGCATTCATCGTATGTAATCGATGTAGTGATTTTAAGTCGCGAATTTACTAGTCAATATGTGTAGATAATGCGGTTACAGTATGACCGGAATAATGTCTGATCATTTCATGGAATATGTAAAATAATCTGGACGGATAATTTGTCATGAATTCATGGTCAAAATCGCAGAATTTTGATCACAGCGCGAAACCAATATCTGGCTTCAAAAAATCATTCGTAATTTCGCATGAATTCTATTCTGTTTTCATACGCGTACAACAAACAGGTACGCGTATTACGAAAATTGAGCATGGAATACACGTGATCAATTGCATTCACGATTTTTATCATCAAAGATTCACATTAGATCACTCGTGATCATTGGCATTCCTTCTGATCAGTGAAAGATCGATGTGCATCCGCGTGGCCACCATTGACGGATCGATATTGACCATTTCGGATTGTTGACCAGCAATCGACCTTTTCGATTTGAATAATTGAACGAATGCCATCGATTAGTCCACCATCGCAGCTGATTTCCTGAAAAGCGGGTTGATTAGATAATGGCCATTTGAATTGATGGCAGGCAAATCTGATTGATCAGAGATTCATACCTGATCCATGGCGTTTCTTTAGTTCAGCTGATTTTTCGGCATTCGATCGGTCCAAATTTGGCGTCCGATTTCCTCCGTCTGCTGCTGATTTTGATGCTGATATCCTAAAAGTGTGACTAGTATTAGAATTTCAAAGCAGCAAAAGATCCAATGATCCAATGATGCACGCAGTCCATGCCTGCTTCAGCAAGCAACTGACGCAAAAACGATTGACCACAACCGCTGGTCAGCGTGACCAAACCAAAGGTCGCCAGACAAATTATCTCTGCACCATTGGATCACATGCAAACGTAAAAATATGCTTACGTAACTTTGGCTTCAGCACCGATTCGGATTTCGATCGTTAGACCAATTTGCATTCGCAGCCAAGACGAAGAATTGCGCGCGGACATTCGCATCGATTCCACTGATATCCATTCTTCCTGGACCATATTGGGCATGTGACGTTATCGGTGACATTGATCTTCGCATTGAACCGAACGCCGCTTTCGAATGCCAAAATTAATTATCTGAAAACAGGTGCACTTAGAATTCAATGGCAATGACCATTGACATTTTTCAATTTCCACATTCTCACCTCATCATTGTTGAACTGTAAGCATGGATCTAGTTCCGTTTCTCTCTTCTATTCGTCATCACTGATCCTTGTAATTGACATACATGTGCAAGGTCGGCTTGGTCAGGTCGCACACTGGGGAGGTTGGTTGGCAAAAAAAATTTTAAACCAAAAAATGACATGTTCCGAGGGCCCAAGGGGGGTTGCGGGGGGCTTGCCCCCCGTACATTGGACTTATTTTTCAAAATTGGTCAAAGAAATTCAAAGTTTCAATGGTGTGACGCACTCTAAATTTCCAAAATTTTGTATTTCCCGCTTTTTTCCTTGGGAGGTTGGACAAAAGCGGTCGCTTCCTTGGGAGGTTGGCCAATTTTTTTCGAATTTTGCTTGGGAGGTTGGCCAAAAAACAGGTCGCACGCGTTCTGTATGGCGTGAGGGCCTTGCACATGTATGGTAATTGATCGAAAGATGGTGTTGATAATGTCACGATTTCGGCCATCTTGAATTCGTACCAATGCCAAACCGTCATTGTTCTATTGGACTTCCGCCGTTCAGTAATCCGACCGTCCACGACTGGCCTTGTGAACTGAATGCCTGAAAGAGAGGTCAATTAGATGGGATTCCCTGGCGTTGACCTTGAGAAAAATGTCATTCAGGAATGGGAGAAAGGGAACACCTGCTATGTACCCAACCACATGCAAAACGCTACGCGTATTCATTCATGGAAACGGGAGTACTATAGTCTGTTCCATGAAAGATGAGACTTCCCTTATCTGTGGGGAGTTCCAGGGGAGTATGTTTCACGTCTGAAAG
>JAQIWJ010000770.1:0-16241 GCA_034695185.1 Discolaimus major
TGACTCGTCCAGCGCTTGCCATCGGTTGAAATTACGAGAACAAGTCTGCTATAACGCGCCAATTCTCGGAAATTCGTGATTTTCCGAAATTTCTAAATTTCTCTGATTATCTGCATCAGAAATCATTGACTGAAGTGATCAGTACGGATTTTCATTAACAGGTGGACTACAGTTGATATCTGATTACATGTTAATTCCTTGACCCTGAATTTTACGGGCTTATTGGCCAATTTACAGAAAGGTAAGGGAAAACTGATTTTTGCCATTTGGCGTATTTTCTGCCATTATGACTTCGGTTATAATGCTGCTGTAATTCACATTTACAGCGTGGATTATCATACTAATTTGACATGTTTTATTGCAGGAATTAATTTCCAGCATCGGATCAATTATTTCCGTTGAGTTGAACCGGTGAAATGGCGTTGAAACAATATTACTTCGTCATCGTCGGTCATCACGATAATCCATTATTCGAAATGGAATTGACGTCTGGTCCGCCCAAAAAGGTAAGTAATTGGCATTTGCATTTTTTTATCACTGGTTTGTGGCAGCAGAAATCCGAATATTCACGGTCCACCCTATTTCAGGACAACGATAATCACCATTTGAAGCAATTCGTGGCGCACGCGGCGTTGGATTTAGTGGACGATGCGTTGATGCAAAAATCGGATATGTATTTGAAGCAAGTGGATAAATTCAACGAATGGTTCGTCTCGGCATTCGTGACGGCTGGACGTAAGTATTTTTATCAATGCTTATCAGCTGATCATCATGACCAGCTTCGGCACATGTTCAGAGAAGGCATGAATGCATATTCTAATGCATATTTCTCTTTCAGGAATGCGTTTCCTGATGCTTCATAATCAGAAGAACGAAGAAGGGATCAAGAATTTCTTCCAAGAAATGTACGAGACATATATCAAGGTAAGCTGATATGATATCGTGAGATTTTCTTATTCTCATGGTGATTTCGATTTCAGTATTCCATGAATCCGTTTTACGAGCACAATACGCCCATCAATTCGCTGGCATTCGAGAAGAAAGCTCAATTCTATGGAAAGAAATTCCTGACGGCGTAGAGAACGGATATCGTTGAAGATCGTAGATACATCGGAGTGATCAATGGCATCGATATCGCGTATAATCGATTTCTGCAATGTCACATTCATATTACGCGTGTACAGATTATTTTGTACATCATTTCTTTGTATCAATATTATTCATCACCAGTTTATGTACCGTATGCAAAAAATGGGCGATAACCATGCCATAACATTCTACATGTAAAACCCATCCATAAAAAAGGTATCAAAGCCTTCACGTATCAAATCTCACATAAAAAACTTGTAAAATATGAAGCTAAAATTACTCCCATCACCGAAATCGCGGGTATCACGTAAAAAAAACTGCACAAAAAAGTATGATGTAGCCAAAGAAGTAGATGCCGAGTGAAAGCGCACTTGTTGCTACTTCTCCAATGCGAACGAAGGAAGGGGCTGTGATCAGTAATCGACGATTGCTTGATTGATGATCGATCGATCGATGACGAACTACGCGTGCTGGGCCATGAGTCGAGCTTTGGCACATTCCGGGCATAAAATATCGCCGCCATCCGTGATGAATCCTTTGCCAACCAACGACGTTTGGCATTGAGCACACAGGAAACATTCGTTATGCCAATGGCGATCTTCGAACGAAATGAATTTCGTGCCGCCGATGCCTGAAATGGAAGCATGCATTCAATATGATGCTTGTGATTGCGCAATGCAAGCCTCGCATTGCCTTTTCTGGCAATGCACCAGTTAGAGATGAGCCTCCGAAGCCGAGGCGGGCTTCTCCCAACCGCTCTTCAGCTCATCGCTTTCTTCATCCACCAAGGATGAATTTCACCGCTTCCATTCAAGAATGTAAGCCCAAAAACTTCACGCTCTACGCACCTGTGATCGGTTTTGTACACGCCACGCATCGTTTAGCGAATAATTCACCGAAACAATTGGCGCAATAAGGTTTATCTTCTTTCGACGTGAACCGTTGCCCAGCCAGCGAACATGCGCAATTCGTGCAACAGAAGCATTCCCGATGCCAAGGCTCGTTCTTGTACGTCACACCGCCGCTGGTGATCACCTGGAAACGAATCGTGTTAATTTAGGCTGAACATGAGGAAAACACCAGGACTCACCTTTTTGCATTTCATACACCTGGTGGCGAATTTCTCCTCGTAACACGTCCCACAATAGACTTCTTCGTTCTTGGGGATAAAGCTTTTCGTGCCGATTGGCGTCTTGCACAATGCACAGCAAAAGCATTTATCGTGCCATTGTTTCCCTTTGTATTCCATTTTCTTCATGCCTGCAAAAATTCGAGCATTACAGTATGCCTCTGAGAGCTAATCCCGGCGGGATTAGCTGAGGATAATCTCCTCTTACCTGCTCTGAATATCTCTCCGCACCCGTCGCAACGCGTGGCGAACGCTTGGTCATAACAGTTGGCGCAAAATATTCGATCATTCTTCGATCCGAACGGTTTATCCACCAAGGAGATCTTGCACATACTGCACAAGAAGCAATGCTCGTGCCAATGCTTCTCCTTGTACGATAAATCCTGAAATAATTATCAATCCTGAATGCTTCAGTCAGCATGGTTTTTGAAAAAACCATTCACTGTTTATCATGCCAAAATTTTGAGTGTTATTGCTAACACAATTGATAAGGGGCTGTATCTATCAATTTTACAGCCATGTGAGGCCAAGACATGCTTACAAAGCATGCCCCATGCAAATTGCGCAATTCGCTTACCTTTGAATCTATGCCGATCGGTTTTCCACATTCATCGCACGAATTGGCGAACGCTTCTTCGTAGCACTTGATGCAATACGGATGATCGTCTCGAAGAATATATCGTTGGCCGGTCAACGATTGATCGCATTGCCAGCAACAGAAATGACCGCTGTGCCAATCTTTATTCATGGCTTTCGTATATTCGCCAGCGAAGATCAGCTGAAAATAAAAGGGATCGTATAGTCATCAATTAGCTCCGAGTTCGTAGCTAAAGGCCTTCACAGGCTCGGATCTCTGGATCAACTCTAGCTAATCACAACTACCCAAGGTGCATTATCCAAACAATGCCCCATAGAGTGCTTCCGCAAGACGAAGCTGAAGCTTGAGAAAATCTCAAAAGCAAACTTCCCACAGCCGAACGGAAGTTCGCATTATTCAGAGCGTTCTACGACGTCCAACCGCGTTTCTCTCTCATGCTTACACAATCACAGCCACGAAGAAGAAGAGGTGCCAGATGCAAAGGCGGTACCAAATGATCTTTTGATTACATTCCCCCTCTTTGAACTCGCATACAAAATAGCACCTCAGGGAGTCCGAGGAGTACATGAACTTGTACAAGAACGATGTCCTAAGCTGATACGTACGAAGGAACATTGCTCACGACATCTGATGTGGCGGTATCCAAAAGTTGAAAAATCGAGGTGAAGGACTAACTTCGGAACCCGGCAGTGGTGGTTAGGCTAATAGTAAAAAGCGACCAAAAAATATCGCATAACGACTGAACTCGAAAACGAGCAAAAAGCATCCAGGCGAAACCAAACCGAAAGGCTAAGCTAGGGGCTAAAGCTAACGTCTAAACTAAGCTTATCCCACTCGGGACCGAATGTTAGCATTTTTGCTACGGCCCATCGCACAGCCGAAAATCAATCCGCCAATTGGTTTATGGGCATACTTTCTTTATGTAGACCGTCTGGATGGATACTAATTGACGGCCTCCCGACTACCAGCCCAGCAAAAGCGGACCGCCCTCCCGAGGCTTCCAGATACACGCAAAAGCATTCTCCATTAATTGCTTCCATGCCAAAAATTTCTTAGAAAGCATGGCGTGTACGAATTTCCTCTATTCGTACTCAAGATGCTATTCGATCAACGTCAATCCAAGAAATAACGACTGTTTGTCAATACTGCTAGTGCAGCATCAGCAAAATAAGACTGACAAGCGTGTCAGCGATAAGATCACTGATCAAAGTCCGATCTGAGGGCAGAGGATAAGACCCGTACAAAAATGCTTCAGCTACGGCTTACACCAGGTTACATGGAAACGGTGAATGAAAATTCCTACGTAAGCCGCCCTCTTCTCGTTCACGAAAAGCCAATTGGCTAGTCACGAGAAACCGGTCCATCCTCAAAATTGAGGAGCAATGAAAAAGCCTGCACGTTATACAATCGTGCATTTCCCAGCAGCATCCGAATAGAAAATCGTCCAGCAAATTTTGATACAATCGAAATAAGAAGATCTTCTTTTAGAAGAGTAAGTAATTCTCGCATTGTCATCACCACCTACATCTCTCTCACGATTGTTGAAGAAATCCTTCGTCAAAACTCCGAAAAACGACCAATGTACAAGGAGTAATCTCGTCCCATCCACACCAGCGACTAAACTAGTGTGAAGATGACTATAAAAGGCGAATTATGGGACAGACCGAATGCGGTGTCTGTCGGACGTCTAAAACTACTTGACTACTATGCACAATTTTCAGAACAAGTCCCTCCTACACCCGCGTTTTTCATGCTCCTCAAAAAGGAGATAACGAAACGCGTACGGCTTCATCATCGACAAACCTCCTCTCACTCATTCATGACGTCTTCCTTCATCCACCAAAAAACCGGAAGCCGTTGACAAATCAAACCTACATGGGTCACGCCTACTACCCTAACGTCAGTGATAAGAAATATCACTGGTTTCATTCAGAAACCATCCTCCCCCCCCCAGCTTGTCTAACCTAGCCAGATTCCTCAAAACAGTGCCAGCTCGTCTAGCAAGCTCCGAATTTAAACCCCAAGCCAATCCGAAGAAAATCAAAAGCAAGCCAGGTGCGAGAAGAACTAGTTTTCACTCACCGAACCTCACTCACCCTGGAATCAACCGCCTACGCTACCATAAAAACGACCTTCAGCAAATTCTATGGGAATCCGCTGATTTTCAGCCAGCTACAATAGCCGTGAAACTAGCTATTCAAAAAGTTAGCCATTCAATGACGATAGATAAATACTCATAAAATAACGCCAAATTAGGCGGTAATAATCCTATTCCAGTCCAACCGAACGACCGGATCCGGAAAAACTGACGTGTCCTGTTTCAATTCAAAAACAACGTCTCAAGTCACTCAACTAGTGACTAGACGATTCGCAGTCACCTATTCTTTTACCATATTCGCTCAAATTTAGGTAAACTACTACCTACGATGAACAGCCAGAAACTAGAATGCACTTCCTATTCGCCATTCTGACGCCTGTAAAAAGGCGAGATGACACGCCCGTATCCAAAAAAACCCGATGCCGAATCCTTAACTAAGCGTATTCAGAGCTCGGACGATATATTTCCCACGCGGAAATCAAAGGGGCAAATGACCAGCATTCCACGGCTGGCCAGAATCCGATGCGATACAAGCAAAGGAAGAAGCGCGTCAATGTATGCATTGACGTCACGGCCTAGCATTAAAGCTGAACCACGAGCCAATAAAAACGGATACTCCGCTTTGATTCTCAGCCAGCCATTAAAAACGACCGATTCTAACCAGCAGCCAAGAACTAACTACCGAGCATCGAATGATGGCTTCCTTCGCAGGCATAGCTATGATAAAATTCAGCAAAAACTGACTGGACTCTCACTCACCTCATCGCAAGCCGCACATCGGGGTTTATTGCATTCGGCGTAATGACGTTCACAATAGATTTTCCCATCTCGGACGCAATAGGTCAAATCGACCAATAATTCATCGCATGTATTGCACACGAAACAGGCCGGGTGCCAACATAAATTCGTGCCGAATTTCGGCGCCATCACCGCAATATCGCCGGCTTCCAATAAGCCTTTGCATTTTTGACATTCCTGCAAGGATTCGCATTTATATCCATTTGTGTCCGAAAATTTCGGAATTTGCTAAGCTTCGCGCGCACTAGCAGACCAGAGTCACGTGACTGAAGTAAGCGGGCGGCAAAGAGGCGCCAACTTGAATGGATTTCGCAATATAGTACCCTCTTGCAAATTTGCACTGCTCCGGGAAGGAGCAAATGGGGGGAAACTTGCAAAATTCAAACAAACTTACCATATTCTTATCCAAATTATCGCATACGTAACCGATATCCAACGCAGCTTCGTTTCGAATATTCACGAAATCCTCGAACGCTTTTTGTTCCGGAACCGTGTACAGGTGTTTGCAATACGCCACGCCCAAATCTTGTCTCGGCAATTGCATCATCAATTGTTTTTCACGATATTTCTCGCCGGGCGTATTCATTCGAGGTACTTTATGATTGGGCATTTGGGACATGTATTCTTCGATCTAAAATAGAAATTGCAGGTGGCAAATTGCGCAATGATTTCGGCCAACATGGCAGTTGCCAAATTGCGCAATTCAAAGCCACGCTGGCAACGCGAACTTCGCATAACTTTCCAGGCTGACCTTTTGCGATGCTAATCCAGGCGGAACCCAACTGTATCCAGTGGAATTCGTCTCATTTTTCGAATGCATATCTTCGGTGGATTCTTGAAGCGGTTTGGCTTGTTTCAAACCCAACCTTTCGCTGACCGTGACGAAATTTCGCTGATACACTTCGTGCGTTTCTCTCGGGCACTTGCAACGCGCGCAAACTTTCCTGAAAATAAATTACCCTTTCTGATTCAATCAGATTTTTACATGCGGCTATCAAAAATTCCTGATTCACACTACACCTTTTCAGCAATTTTCTACTGCCCGGGGAATGCTAGTAGCTAAAATGTGTTGGGGGAAAAAGAAGCACGTGCACAGATAAAACTTGAATGGCCCATTCGGAAGCGTAGGGGGACCTGTTTTTGATAAAAACCATGGCTTTCATAAAAAAAACTGCATTTTTTGAAACTGCTGCGAATTCGACCATATCCATTTTGCAGAGAAAGATTCCGAAATGCAAATATGCAAATTAGTGTAGTGAATAAATCACTGCTTCCCAAGAGAATGCCCTCGTTCTTCACCTTTCAAAATCAAGCTAATGACCTTCAAATTGACCCCGAGTGTATTCATCCCATTTTCAAAGAAGGAGGCAACTGCCCAGAAAATGGCCTGCTAAGAACTCGTCACGCCAATTCCTTTCGGGACAAAGAATTGGGGGGGGGGCTGGAAAAGAAAAGATCAATTGCGCATCAATTGCTCACACGAGCCATAAATTGAATTTCCCATGTTCCATTTTCGGGCAGAGGGGAGAAAGCCCGGGTTCAAAGCGAATGCATTTGGGAACAAATATCTTCATAACGACTGACTTCACCCGGAGTCGGCTTATTTGAAGAGATTGAAGGAAAACTAGCATTCGGAGAGACTAAGCGTGCAAAATCTACCCTCGTACGTCATGCGCCGTGAACCATTTCGGCCCTAAAGGCGTGTATGGAAAGTAGAGAATCCAATCAAGATTCAAAAAACTAAGACCTCATCATGGGATAGTAAAAATGACCTTCGGATAGAGCCATATCTAATGGATTCGGGGGGGGGAGGCGGATCGATAAGAAAATACTGCTCATTTGATGACGTAGTCAGGGGTATCTTTGTAAATACCATTATTGGAGGAAAGTTTACAATGCTTTTTTCATTAGGTAAAGAAATTGAAAATACACACCGCAATGTTTTTTCTTCTCGTCAGATACTCACCTCCAGCCGTGCGCACGGAAGCCGGGGCATCCGTCTCGACATACTGAACACGGTTGACCTTCGTCCACTTCTTGCACCATCACTGGAATGGCCTGGAAACATGGCCTTTTAAAATTATTGCGCAATTTTCATCGTGACTGAGATTGTGATTTTTGCACTGCTACGCATTGCGCAATAATGAAGACGGTTTCAAATGGTTCAATGTTCCAAAAAAACATGGAATTGCGCAATTTTCAAGAAGATCCGGAATTTCGTAATTTTCAAAAACCAAGGAATTTCGCAATCTCTACCTGCTGAGGCGTATAAACTGAACATTCCAAAATATCCTCAGCATCAAAACTCTCTTTAAAATAACATCGTTCCCATTCATCCAAATCGGGAGACGCCATGTTTTTGGCCTCGAAATTTTGACACGAACTAAGCATATTTTTCGAAATTGGCACTACCTCAGGGTCCTCGTGCAATGAATTATTCAACATTCCACTCGAGCCTAATCCGGATTAGGATAATCTCCGAAAATGGGATATTTACCGATTCCTCGTAAACGTGGACATGGAAATCTCGCATTGTTGTTTTTCGTTAATTTTGCAACAACCAATTAGAAACAAGGGAAAACAGGCTCCTTGGAAGCACTGGAAAACGGGGATAATCCAAAACTGGGGGAAAAATAGAAAACTTCTTCCAGACGATACGGCATCATCAATCAAAAAATCAATTTACCAGATGCCTCCCCGAAAAAATTTAGTACAATCTTTTGGGAATATCCTTGAATGGATCAGTGTGTTGACAACGCGTTCTTTAGCAAAAATAGCTTAATTTTCAAAAGGGGTTCTAAATATCGCTTTTCCAAATATCGATTTCTGAGTGATCAGATAGTGATCACGTGATAGAGCAGGATCGATTGTGTAGGAAAATCTATCGACACGCCCTCTCTCTAGATCACTCACGATCAAGAAAAATCGATACCAATTCCTACAGGGTATACTGTAACCGCTTATTCAAAGGTGTTCCTAGGGTAAAATCAATGCAAATATTTCAACCGGAAGCGTATTTTCGGAAATAATCGACCTCAGAGATTCTCACGGCTTCACCAGATTTCATGTATCACTCGAATTTATGAATTTGATCGAAAGTATCGATTTTCTAAATATCGATTATTCAGTGATCAGAAAGTGATCAATGGATAAAGCATGCTCGATTGTATAGGAAAACACCCTCAAAAGGTTCCTGTACATGCTGTTTAGAAATTTCTTGATCAAAATATCAGTACTGAGTGAGGGATAGGCAATTTCAAAATTCGAAATTCTGAAATCCGTGTGACTAACGATTGAAATACAGTTTTTCTGGGACAACTTGACATGCTGATTCTAAAAATCACATTTATTTCGTCGTACGATCGATATTTAGGGACTTGATCAGAATGATCGATTTCTGATAGGGAAGTGATGGCTTGATTTTGACAACGCCAATCGACTATCCGTGCTTTATTGTCCAGAAAATACACCCACATTATCCAGCTTAATTTTGTACAGAGATATCATCAGATAAATGATCCTGTTATACAGGATAGGCAATTTCAAAATTTCAAAATCGGTAATTTTGGATATCAATACACTGAAAGCATGTTTTCTAGGATAGTTTGACACGCTGATCATCTTGGTGTCATTACTTTTGCTCCAAGATGCATATTTCAAAAGTTGATCAGAAATATCGATTTCTGATACACGCTTGATCGATCGATTTTGACTTTACCAGTCGATAGAGCATGATCGATTATACGGGAAAATTTATCCATATGCCGGATCTTGCCGCAAAATAATCGTTAATCAAAGATCATGTGTTAGCTACCATTGAAATTTCGAAAATCGATTTCGATACGATGGGTGATCCAAATGCATCTTTTCTGGGATAAGTAAGCACGCTGATTCCAAAAAATCAGCTTTATGTTGATATCCGATCAATATTTAAAGACTCGATCAGAAATATCGATTTCCGATCAATATTTAAAGACTCGATCAGAAATATCGATTTCCGATATATTATTTCTGGTCGATTTGAATGGCACCAGATGACAGAGCGTGGAATGCTGTATAGGAAACCACGCTCGCATATTGCCTCCATCACTACTAATCATGAAAAACTGATGCCAAAAAGAAACGTCCGTACTAGGATTTGAACCGTGGACCTCGCAAATGTTAGCAAAATATGATAACTCATAAAAAAGTGAAGAAATTTTACTCACTTCATCTGATAAGGCCATCATAATTCATGATCAAGAAATGCACTAGTAAAATGACCTTGAAAATTGGCCATGTAAAAATTCTGCGGAAGCATGCTTTTATACGGAACGGCCATGTTTTCAAGAATCTTGTTTCTATACCAGGGAGAAAGATAAATTAATTTTCTCAACATGCACCTGGGTTCTTTATGCGTGGACATTTGAGGGGGAAAATTCGATTAATATCCAATAGGACCCATTGGATAATCGCGTTTTCGTCTACACAAAAATGTTATGCATGTTTACGACGGTGGACGGTTGAGGAAGCTGTAAATTGAACAGTGGATAATGTAATTGACACTGACCGTTCGTAAAATGTTGATCAATCATAAAAATGGGCTTTTATGTTATACATGCATGGCTAACCATGTAGCATGGGTCATGCGAGTTCCAATCTCACTACCATCAAAAATTTTTTCACTTTTTTAAGATGCGGCACTAGACAGAAGCCTCCAAGGCTTCATGGCTTCATGCTGAAGCTGAAGCCAAATTCATATGCATACCTTGAAAAACAAACTGGCCGACCAATGGTCACTGGATGAATGACCAGTATGCTTAGTCGTTTGCTGACCAGCCGAGTCAGTTGTCTGCGAATCTTGTCCAACCGAGGAGCATTCGGATTGAGAATGAACAGAATCTAGGCTTTCCGCTTTCCCATTCGTTAGCAAAGGTCGGGTGATTTGTTTAGCCGAATAATTCCTCGTCGACGAATGAATGCTCGGGTTGTTTTCATTTAAACACGGACCATTTGTCGATTCGGCGGATGAAGTCTGAGTAAATGGAATAATCATTGAATGCTTCATCATTTCGGCGGGCGCCTGTGCTTGTATATTTTTGCTCCAAAAAAAATCGACTCGAGCTTTATTACGAAGGGGAGGAGGTATTTGAGGAATTATATTTCCTCAGTCTAAAAGTCGAGACGATTTGACCGGTGGAAAAATGGTCAAGCGAGGTCGTCTCCTTTCAGCCTAATTTGAAGAATATATATACATCAGACGTAAACAAGTCTGATCAAATCTACAGTACGACTGTAAATGACCCGGCCATGAGAAGTGACCAATTCCAAGGTCGGTCGATCAACCGAGATTTGGGAATTCCAACATTCATGATTCATAGGGTCAGTTGAGGCCGAAGGCCTCAAATCCACAAGCCCTCAAATTCAGACGGCCTCTAATGCAGAAGCCAAAGGCTTCTGCATGCAAACTACAGTATACCTTTTTGGCCATCAAATGGGAATCTGAAATTTTACTTCTACATGCGAACTATCCAGATGTAATGGAAGCTAAATGAATAGGTACGGAATGTTTCAATTTGTACACCTGTTTTCGAATCGATACGAAATGACGTCATATTTGAAAAGCCTAATTACATGTGCCGACGGATTCAAATAAGGATGCATTTTTAGCGGGTCAAAAAACGAGGGCTTTTTTGAATTCGTCTAAAACTAGGCTAATATCATGAACCCGCGCGAGGGAATTCTTTTTTCGCCTTGGACACCCTAGGGCGGCTACGTAGCAGAACCAAAGGGATGCCGGAGATCCGGTCCTGTGCAAATATTGGATGGAAAGGGTGGAGAAAACGCATTAAAGCGAATAATAGGCACCCCAAGAATCGCTAGCCCTTATTTGATTATCACTAAAAGGAAGAAAGATTCCTTACGTGAAAAAGGAAAACCCTCCGACCATTCCGAATGGCCACTACGCCAATCAGCATCTGTATACTTCAAAAAAATATTCCCATCCAAGAATATACTGGATCAAATCCAGATCCGATAATCAGCGAGACAAAATGTTCATTTTTCTTTACCAAATCGCATATTCATATCAAAACTATGATAAGATCATACAGAAGTAGCATAATACAAAAAACTCATGAGAGCGAGCGATGTAAAAAAATCAAGGCTTCCGATAGTATAAAAAATCATGTACAAATATAAAAATCATTGCAGTTTTTCCAAATTCAATGTGCATAAGAAAAAATGTTCCTGCAAATGCTGGACGATTTTGCGAATATTGGCTAGCACCAAAAAAGCGGAACTAATGATAAGCTGCACAAGCAATTCTTTTTTCTCAATTTTAGGCCACTTGGCTTGCATTTGCGTCGTTCATTCATTCATTGGCAACGATCTTGGCCACGACTTTATTCTCGCAAAGCGGTAGCACCTCGCTATCTTCGACCACTTCCTTTTGAACTGTGCCAGTGCCCAACTCGTCCGAAACGCATTGGAAGAAATACCTGAAACCAACCAGACACAGTCAAATATTGCGCAATTTTTGCCATGTTGATGCAAATTGCGCAATTTGGCAATCTCAAATCACAGATGCTTACCGAAAATTTCCTTTCCGAGGCACCAACGCCTTGAATTGCTTCAACGTAATTTGATGGCCAGGGAACCGAACGAGATACGGCGTTTGTTCGTTCGGAAGAAAGATGCCCACTGTGATTTCTTGACCTTGCCCCTGAGTCGTCTGTACCAAAGCTGCCGGATCCGATCGACGACCACTGGGATTCTTGTACCTGAAATAACAGGAATCTCTCAAATATGAATTTAGAGAAAAAAATCGCTTACATTTGAGCGCTTGCTCCATCCGGGGCCGTTTTCGGACCGCGAGTTTTCTCCGCGCTCATCGATTTGTCACCACGGTGACTGCTAGAAAAAACCCCACCAGTTAGACTCGTGCAGGGTTCAAAGTAAACATTCGCTTACCTGCTTCTATGCGATTTCGTATCTGATCCAGATACGGGTACAAGTGTAGCATTGGTGCCACTTCCACTTCTGGCTTTGTGTCGATTGGCGTCATTATCCGTAACGAAGGTCTGCTGCCCAGGGACCCTGAAAATCGGCACAGAATTAGTCATATTCATTATGAAGATTTATATTACGTACCTTTGACTGGGAATAGAAGCAAATCGAGTATTGACCAAACTTGGTTCAGTGGACGTACCGCTGTAGATGCCGCTCGTATCCGACGCAGGCACGGCATAACGAGGCACAGGCCTAAAACGACAATACTTGCATCACTGGTTGCTTCAATAAAATCATAACGCTTACTTCTTTGCAACAGCTCCTGAGGTTCGCTTCTCGGTCGATTGCATGGGAACCATTGGTGCTGGTGCGAATTGCTCGTGCTTCGGCGCACGATGCATTGTATTCCCAGCGCTGTAATGGCCCAATTTGCTTTTCGGTTGAGTAACGCTTTGGGACATCATGAAAGGAACGTCCATCATCGGCCTCGCGTTCGGATGGAACGTGGAAATCGGCGGTTGACCAGGCGATGGATATGAAGTAATCATTGCTCGAATTGGAGATTTCGCAACTGAAAGAAAAAACAATCTCATTCTGCGATCACTTTTACGTAAAATAAATCGCTTACTCGGAGAACGTCGGCGTCCACCAGATACGATTCCAGGCGAACGTAGAGGTGAATGTTTTGGTGAATCTTTCAAATACGACACATGATTGTTGATGTATTCGTCCAAAATACTCTCCGGATGATCGTCCACGTCGCCCCGAAAACTCTTTTGTTCTTTATAAAAGATGGTGACGGCCTCCACTTGATCGTTTTGACCGCTTTCGGGATCCACTACGCGCCTGAGCGATTCTTGAAATTTCTCGTCGCATCCTCGCTTTCTGATATACGCGTCGAGCTTCTGCTTCACGTCGTTGGAAAATTCCAGGTTCATCATATTCTTCGATTCTTGTGGATACGGTTTGTGCGGGTGTTCGGTTCTCTGTAAAAGAAAGAGACGCTGATTAGCACGGTTTGCCATGCTATATAGCAAAGACACTGACACTCACCGGAATATTCTGATTTCTCGACGTATGGCGATTATGTTCGACGTGATGTTGAATGATACGATGTTGTTCTTTCCGATAATAATTGGCACCGCTGCTAAAATAGAAGCGCATCACATTAGTGCTTTCAGTTACGGAATTTAAAATACAACTTACAATCCACTTTCTGTCGTCGCATCGCTGGACATGGACTGAAGCTCCGAATCTTGTGCACTGGTAGGCAAATACGCTGCATACGGGGTAGTATGATATGGATTAGGCGGTCCTCCGCACCTGAAACAACAGATCGGCATTAATATAAATAATCCGCAGTGACAAAAACTTTGCTTACCTCATCAATGGCTTGGGCCCGAATAATCGTTGTCCAGAACTGGCTTGTAGCGAATCGCGTGTCAACGAAGATCCAGCGACGGGTTTCGTACGAAGGCTAGTGACGGATCCAGCAGGCGCCGTTCGTCGTCTGGTACCAATACTGGACGCGTCGTCGCCACTCGCAGCGTTCTCGGACGCTGCGTGACCAATCGAAGGCGGTGCCATCACTGAGACGAATCCACTTTGCTGCGAGACCGCATTCCCACGTGCGGGAGGTTGATCAGACCACAAAATGTTGGCGACGCCGCCGACGGATTCCATCGTCGTGAATACTTTCAACGTTGGCGCAGTTGCCGAGGCTGATGGCGTAACGACCAAGCGTTCCGATTCACTTTCAATTTCCGTATCTTCATGCACGGTTGGCAGGAAAGCGGAAGACAATCGTCGAGCTTCGCCGCTGCTACTCGAATTGTTCGAATGCACCTCGTGCGAATATACTTTCGGACTGTCCCAGCCGCCGGCTTCCACGTCTTGTAAATACTGAATATAAGTCTCTGACATGACGAATTCCCCATGCCGACCACGCAAATACGCTTGCACTTCCTTCTGGGCGTCGTCGAAAATAGTTTGGTCTACTCGATTCGCTGCTGAGGCCAATAATTTAGAATGAATTGACGCGCGCGTTTCCGTCGATAAGCAGAGCAAGAGATGACCGCCTCTGCTGGCTATATAATCGGCGTACAATCGTTCGGCGAGTTTTCGAATAATATCGCCGTCTTTAATATCCCGCTTCCGGAATCCTCTGATCGTGTACCAGAAATCCAGCAAGTGGCTTTCTTTTTGCTCGGATAAATAATGGCTGAATAGTTCCTGGCCTGAAAAAAATAGGCTTTTTACATACACGATTATACGAAGATCAGAGAATGTTTACCTTCTGAATCGTCCAAGACCTCTTCCAAACTCTTCGCCCATCGTAAGTACGGCGGTGTAGCGCGTTCCGAATATGGAGACGAATACCCGCTTCCGCCGGCCGATTCTCGAGCAAATGGTGCTTCTTCGCCGCCTTCCCGTTCCATTTCGGCAACCGGCGAACCATTGCGTGACGGTCTGAAACGAGAATTGGATGAAAGCTAATCAATGAACGCATATTTTTGCTTACTTTTTCCAATTCGACACCATGGGCGATTGAGGTCGCGAATGTTCTCGGCTATTGCATTTTGGCGAATCTCCGCAACTTCTACTCTTCATTTTCGGCCGCGTGGCTGGTAATACGGCAGTGGCTGCTGGTAAATCGGCGGACGGTTCTGAAAAATGGAAATTGAATCAGCCAAGACGAATCTTGGGAATCAACGCAATAAATGCGTTCTCAGAATAAAATCTTACCAGACGAAATCACCGCAGATTGCATTCTTCCGTTTTCATTCATCGCCGGATTTCCGGCAGCATTCATTATGAAGTATGCAAAACGCGGATTTTGGATAATGAATCCGCTGATCCGTCGATCAAATTCCAAGCACAGTTCGTAATTAATCTAATAGGCCGTCCGTAGAATAAAATTCATAAATAAAATCCCTGGGAATCGTCGATTTTCATTCGTCGTCGTTTTCGAGGCAGTCGAAAAATTGTTCATGTACAATTTCGCATTTGGGACAGGAGATTAAATGAAAATACGCCTTCAGCAATCGACGGGGACTTCGTTAAGACTGGGGAACCATGCCACACGTGAATCGAAAGGCGAAGGCGTATGCAAACAATTAAAATATCGTGAAAATTTCACGATTTTATTGCCTTTTTTGGGACGAAGCAAGAATTTTCGCTGGGGGCCGCCATGACGGTCGAGCAACAAGCTGCGAGCACACTTCCCGACGACCTATATCAATTGGCGGTTTTTCAAACGTCGATACCGCTCCGCTGCAGTTTGACGCGTATTTCCCGCGTCCGGAAATCGGTGATCGAATAATCGCATTTCCAAGTGATCACATCGAAATTGAACGACGTATTTCGAGAAAGATGTCGTCTCCGATCGGAATGGTGTTGAAATATTCGATTATTTCGTTATTAATCGCGGTGAAAATTCCGAATTTCGTACGAGCCGAAGAGAATTCGACGAGGCGACGAAGCCGTCGGTGGCGAAAGAGGAGAAACCAGACCGGCTGCTGGTCCTTGGATTAATGGCC
>JAQIWJ010000771.1:0-16229 GCA_034695185.1 Discolaimus major
TCGATTCCTATCGTCATATAGGAATACACCTCATTCAATGACAGGATACTGTCCATCCGAATTACGATTTGGAAAGCAAATGCGATTACCTCTGGATGCATTTCGAGCATCACCAGAAGGAAACGTACGACGATCGCAGGAAAAGTAATCCGAAAAGGGATCAAATCGTAATATGTTCACTATAGGAGATTTAGTATGGGTTTGAGATTATCGTACGCCAACTAGAAATTCATCCTTGGAATCGTAGTGAAACGCATGGCACCATATTCGTATGTGGTCAACCTCAGGTATCGAACGGATAGTCGTCATATTGATCAAATGTGGGTGAGGATTGCGAATCATGATACACCATTGGAAGCCGAATTCAATCGATCAATCTTCGAGGACCTCAATGATCATGATCAAATAGAAATTGAATACCCCGAAATACCAGTTCAAAGGGAGGAAGAAATCATACCAGGAGAAATTGATCAAGAATCAATTCCAGTACAAGAACCAGCGACAGCAATGCAACATCCAGAAACAGAAAAGTGTGCATCGACTGGTCCAGAAGTACGTGCGGCATCTCCCACGGTTCAAACGAAACCAATGGCACAACCGAAGAAAGCAATTCCGCAACCGATCATCAAAACGAAAACTCAACCGATCAAATCCAAAGTTCAAATGGATCCAAGGCTCACCAAGGAACCGGTGACCACTCGAATCGGTCGCGTTTCAAAACCTCCAACTCCATACGTACCGGAAGATTGGAGAAATAAAAAGAAATGAATCGGTATGTGATATGATTATTATTTGTGATAATTTGATTGGGAGATGATTACTAAAGGAGGGGAGTGTTGGAATCTGTGCATTCCAATAGTATTGATTATGCACACCTGTTTCTCTTCTGCCTTCTATGCACGTATCTTGTGTGTTAATGTTAGTCTGATATTATATTCTCCTACTGAACGGTTGTCTTCCTTCCCCGCTCCACCTGAAACGTAACAAAAATCTCCTGTGATTGTTCCAAAAATGGATCATGTTTGCATGCAAATACTCAGGAATTGGGCTTCCGATATCTGGCTGCTTGTAGTCCAGCTGACCCCTTGCCTGATTGGCTCTAACTGGAGTGGCTGTAGATTAGCTGGCAAATAGCCAAGAAAGGAGGCCTTACGTTAGCCAGGCTGACCACAGAAGGGCTATTACTTGATTGGCTGATTCAAGCCCTAACAGGCTGTCATTGCTTTTTCTAGCTTCGCATTGTGAGTTTGAAAATTCATCCATGTTTTTCAAAATTGGTCACGCTCAATTGATAGCGTATGATCAAACGTATAAGTTAGTGCGTTTTATATGAAAACGATTTTTAACTTCACATAGGAGCAAAAGTGAAAATTTTTCAAGAAAGCGAGCATGCTTATTTTTGTGTATATTTTCAGCAGTGCAAAACTATCTGCAATCGCACAAGTATCTGTATGTCGTCTTTCGACAACGTGGCAACTAAGCCCATAACGCATTTCCGAAATTTGGATCCCATTTCACACGTTCTTCAATGGAACGATGGGCGGATATGGATTGTTGCTGTTGAATGGCGAGACCGGATAATTGCAATCTGAATTCTTCTTCTTGGATATGCTGATCCAACTGATCACCTGAACTATCCGAATTGGATTCAACGCTTTCCAATTCTAGACTCATTTATCTCTTTTCTATTACTGACCATTCGAATGGGTATAATAATGATGAAGTAGTCTTTCAAATTTGAGGGAACAGGCATTTGTTGGAGAAGTCAGGTGGGTCAGTTTAAAAATCGTTGATCAATGCATGTGATCTGTGTCGATTTGGGAAAGAAATCATTGATATTGAATATGACGCCATCCTTGGCGAGATCGAATCTTCCGTAGCACGTCCTGTCATAAATACAATTTGAAAATGAGCATACTGTAAAATATGATGCATTTCCTGAGACTCAGTGAAAAAGCACGTCCAATCTAAAATTTTCATACATCGATCTCGTCAGCATTCTTGTTATCGATTGTCTGAGCTGATCAGGCCTTAGTGATCGATTGATCAGAGGCTAGCATTCACAGAGAAATAATGGAACAATACATGTGATCATGATATTTTTGGCATGGATGCTTGCATTATTGAGATGCTACTCCCGCTGTTGGTGAAACTGGAACTGCGGCAATGTCCAGCTGATAAAGACCATTTGCATTTCTGCAATTCACAAGATGATGCACATTTCACTGCGAGCATATGTCCATAAAGCCCAATGTATTTCTACTTCTGCAATGCTCGATTGCAGGTAAGCAATCGATTATTCCAATGGCCTTCCTGGTTAGCTGATCAAATTGATCAGTCGCAATTGGCAATGCACAAAGATTGCTGGCTACCAACTTGGATGAGGTTTGTGATAATATTTCGAGACTTGCCCTGATCTTTTCATGCTGGTTTGAGAGTCAGAAATCGATGATAATAACGTGTTCGAGATCGACAGCAAATAAGGTAAAGCTAGACACAATTATCACAGTATTTTGCATAATTCTGCCATTCCAATATCTTGTTTACACGATAAATCGACTATTCAGGGCTTCCTTGGCATTCAAGTGCGAAGTTGCATTGTCCAGGTTGATGCAGACGATGCAAAATGAATTCATATTTGTTGATTAAATTTGATTGTTTGGTGCACGGATGACATTTTCCCATGATTTTATGCCAATGCTCTGAGATGACCTGCTTCTGCAAAAATTGCAGCATTGGGTTCAGTTATCGATTATAGGGCTACGTAAAAGCAGGGGCCTCTGATTGCAAGCTTTCGAATGGCAATTGGATTTGGCAATTACTTGCAATCGATTTTCAGACAAAGGCTGATCAGATCAGTCTAATCAGGGGTGGAAGGATTGGAGTTCGGGGTGCGCTTGTGGACATTGGATTCACCATTTTCTTCATGTTCAATTAGAATGTTGGAATGACCCATACCTGGTGAAATGGTAGCATTTTCAAGACTTGCATGCTGAATTTTCAGCTCATTTTGCAGCCATTGCTGTTGTCATTTGTGTCAATGCATGATGATACCCTGGAAATTCGTTCATTTTCAAAGATACAATGATAATCGGCATTCCATTTGATTTTCTGATGACACTAGAACAAAATCATATTTTCAGCATTCAATGAATTGGCAAAATGGTCTACATTTCATTGGTCAAATGAATGATAATGACCACTGCTGACCAATGGCTTCATGCGATGTAATCATTGTGATCAATTGATTCAGTTATGGAAGAAATCCGCATGCATTGATCATCTTAACAAACACGAAATGCCTCTGTAAGTTTATGAATACGTTTAGTACCATCAAGTTTTGGCTCTCATCAAATGCACCAGCCAAGAATCTGGGTCCAAATGCAAGGAATAATACCGATTTTGATATGAGCATGTAATGCATGTTCACCTATCACTGATCGATCGATCAGTGATCACATTACACTGATCAGGTCCAGAGATTTTCTGATCACTACCAGAGCAATCAGTCCAAGTGGCCAGTAACTTGTGACAAAAGTCAACACCGAAGTCGAAAATTTGCGTTGTTGAATAAGCAGGAAATTTTGGATGTTCCAAATTGCTTTCATAAATGGCAAAGGCAAATGCTAAGGTAATTCCTCATCCATCGAAGCTGTTCACATGATCTCAATCAAAAATCATGCCCATCAAATCCAATTCTCGCAAGATGCAGTTAGCACTGCCATGTAATGATCCGCCTTGTGATATAGGCATCATTCTACCTGAGACCAACCAAGGTGTGAACGACCTTGGAAGGGATCTAGTCTTGGCAGCTGGTTTGACTAGAAGTTGCAGTCCAGACGGACCTGCCTTCAGTCAGTCAGTGTTCGGTTCCTGAGCCGTGGCGTCGAGTGGTAGTCTATTTGAGTATTTACATGTACTTGCCTTGTGCTTGGCCTTGAGCTGGAAGTAAAGGTGCAACCACTTTGGTCTAGTATTCTCGAGGGCAGCTTGAACGCTAAAGTCCTGATAAGGGTCCCTACGGGGTCCAGCGGGTAGGGCCTTTACAGCCATATCCGAAAAATATTGCTATCATGGTCGTCTGCATATCTTGGCTGAAATATTGCGCAATTTTCCTATCGATTGCTGTCAGTATGGTCAACAGCTTTTTCAGGGCAAGTAAAATCATTCCTATGCAATGATCAAGAGATCATTTCCATCCAACTGGACCAGGATTTGGATTTTGGCTGTGATTACTGTATGATTCCCTGTCTGGGATCCCACGATTGGCAATTCACATTGAAATCAGTGATTTGAAGATCTGAAAATTAGCATTGAATGCCAAATGCGCCCATGTTATTGTTGTCATTTCTGAGATCAGCATTTTCCTGATTACATTGCAAGCGTAGCGTTTGCTTTCTTCTAATAAGCATGCAGTTTGAACAGCTTCCACTTTTGGCCATCCGTTTAATCGCAAACAGACATCAAATGACGCAGCATTTGCTAGAACTATAATTTCATGACCTGTTTTTCATATAAAATTGGGCATCCAATCATTCCAAATCAGAATTGTCACTGAATGACTTCATGCTCTGTGATCAACCTGATCGATCTGATCAGGTATCCCTGATCCGCACTCCTACGATTGCTTCCGACCAATCGATTTAGAAGATCACAATTTGCAATGTGAGTAGCATCTTTCCAAATGAAAATGATCGAAATCTGGTGCAACCACATTTTGCTAGCCTCTGATGTTGCAGAAAGATTTAAAAAAGACGCCATCTGCATTATTCAGTAATCCTGCAAATTTCCATGCGCAATCCAAGCAAAAATTTGGCACAAAACATCACTCTTATCACTTGAGCTGACGTTCATGATCGATTATCATGCTGATCAGTAATCATCATAATTACATAAACGATCATTGTCTTGCATTCAAATGAAAATCCCGGTTACTGTAACCGCTCAAATCATTCAAGAAATTTCAAAAACTTTGCCTAATAATGGCTGATTACCAAGATCCAAGTATCGATTTGGCCTGAATTCTGGTTATGCACGAGATATTTCTGTGAAAAATGAGGCTACATAAGGCATGCGCATATATTTTCCTGGATAATCGACCACGGAGAAACGATTGGCATGGTCAAAATCGATCGATCAGGCCGGTATCGAAAATCGATAATTTTGATCAACTTTTGAATACGCTCGATATTTGAAATCTGACAACGCCAGAAGGAGCAGGATAGTGTCTTAGTAAGGAAACATGCCACTTTCGACCTTATGTCATCATTATTATGAGAGGATTTGAAAAATTTCAATTTTGCTCCTATTTTAACATGGGGCATTTTGACAGTATACCCTGGGATTTATGCAGTCAATGATGGGCGTATAAGCATGGATACATACACAACTGCAGCTAACAGTGCATCATCCGATCATATTAGTGTTGATCAGAAATCGATAAATCGATATTTATATCTGTTATTTAGTTAGCCAAGAATGATCCTTGACCCTTTGCCATGCAAAAATTCTACATACAATGCTCTCAACTTCGATGTGTGAAAATTCTGCATCCAATCTATAGCCCTGCGCTAACATCCGTCGTTTTTCTCAATGCTTCTATAAACGGATCAGGTTGAGGAAAGCATGTTCTAAAATGTAAACTACCGTCTCCTCTTCCATTTTGCATATTTTCATCCCCCGAAAGCATGTTGGTTATTTACAAAACGGTGGTTGCGATGAGGGGGCCAGACGTTTATGTACATTTTTCAACCGTAAATGTACACTCTTATTTCGAATGTCTACAAGGTTGTTGTTGGTTTGTTGTTGATTTTTCCAATGAATAAGAGAGGAGGGAGACACGAAAATACTCCCCGCCCCATGCTGAATCAACTGCGGGGATGCGGTGCCAGGATACACACAGGCCATTATCCTCTCGAAATACACAATGAGGGGATTTGGCATTGAGTGACAGGCGAAAGGAAAAGACAAAAAAAGCCAAAATCCTGCCCAGCCAGCCACCGTTCGCATCCTTTTTCCTCCTGGCCTGGCTTGGCTAGGTTGGTTGGTACAGACGTCAGCTGTTTCCAAGCTGCTAGTTTTTCGAAAATATTTTCCAACACTCACGAGGACTGGATATTCTGCTTCGGTATATATTCACTCTCTTGAGAAGAAGTTTCGAAAGAACTTCTCTCTCAACACTGCCTGAGAAGACTCAGTGTCTCAGTGCCAACCGTTGAATAATTCTTTTTTCTTCACTATTGGTCTGCAGGTCATTGATGACAGAATTTTCGGACATCCTGTCCTTCATTATATTGACCCAGAAATTCACAAGACACTCTTGAGAAAGATGATTTCTCAATCATACGTTTGGGCAAAACTTCGGAGAATGTTGGGCATTTCTGTTTCTAAAGGGTCGATAGTTTGGTAAAGCCAACTTACTCAGGTGCCATGCTGACTCAACGGCTGTTTTTGAAATTTATCGGGTCTAGTCGAAATGAATTTTCGCGTTTTCCTCGGATTATCAGGGGGATTTTAGGTAGAAAAATCCTCCTGAAGCCTATTGGCTTACTTAGCTAATACTGCGCAATCTGATTGGTCAATAATAATGCGCAATATCGATTGGCACTGGATTTTAGTTAGAAAAGTTCTTCGTAAGCCTACCGGCTTACTGTAACTAACATTGCGCAATATTGATTGGCACTGTTTCTTGCTCAATTCTCATTGCGCAATTTTGTAATTTTCAGCCGATAAAGAAAATGGAAGTGAATTTATTCTTGGAAACCGATTTGGCTTTACACGAACATTGCGGAACGTGCGTGAATTTATCCAATCCTTCGCAATGCGCCTCTTACGGTTGTGCGATAATCGGCTGCCCGCACGAATGCGGATGTAAATTTCACAGTTGTAAAACGGAAGAACATTTACTCCTTTGTCCGTTAGTAAAAGCGCAGTGTATAAACGCCTGCTACGGATGCCCTTTGTGGATGTTGAGACGCGAATTGGGTCCTCATTTGGTCACGTGTCCGGCCAGTGTGGTCTACTGTAATATGGAACGGAATAGGAAACCGTTGAAAGAATTCGGGAAAATGTTGAAAAAATCTGACGGCCGTGTGGAGGATGAGAAATTCCTCCCCGATCCCGGATTGGGAGAACGCGATTTGAGTTTGGGTCCCCAAAGGGATCAGGATGAACGCGATCTGGGTCCCCAAGGTCCCCAGGATGATCAGCTGGCTTTGGATCTATGCTTAGCCTATAGTGATCAACGACAAATCAATAATCTATATCGATATCCAAGATCTGAACGTAAATCGGCCACGAATTTCTTCAATAAACGTCATCCGGCTTTGCCGTTGTTCAGGAAATCACGGATATCCGATCACGAGATCACTGATCCTCCGGATATGGATAAAGAATATCCGGACGAAGAAGGCGATAGTTCGGACGACGAAGCTGAAGCGAGGAAACGAGCCTACGTCGCGTCCATGTCGCCGGTGGCGTTGGAATGTATTCTATGCAAAATCGATCCGAGCAGTCAACATTTGCATCAATTACGAGGTACCGCATCCTTAGCTTTGGATTCGGCGCCGATTTTGAATTTGGATCAAATGGAATTGGACGAGAACGCGAATTCGTTGACGAAAGGCAAACCTTGGCTATTGCGCAATGTGACGTTTTACGCCGATCGATCGTTGATGATCGATTTGAGTGCGGATTTTCTACCCGCTCATTATCCGAAATGCGGTTCGTATTATACGATCGTATGCGATCAATCGGTTCGGCGGGACGAATACGCCAAGCATTTCTCCAACGTTCACAACGATATCGTGGACGGATTGGACGGTTGGGCGCTGATCCGATGCCCGATGTGGAGGTACGGGTGCGCAGTTTACGCCACCCGATTGGAACCGGACGGTCGACAATCACGGAGAATCGTCTACAATCGATACACGGATGCGTTCGCGTTGAAATCGATCGATATTCACTCCTCGACCGATCGCATAGCGCAATCTAGATTCCTAGCTTTACCGTACGATATTTTACATTTGGTCTGCACGATGCTGGATCCAGGATCCTTGTTCTGTTTGGCCTCGACGTGTAGGAATTTGAACGAATTCGTTCGATTCTGCTTATTACCCAGTCGAGGGATTGTGGAACGCGAATGGTTGAAATGCGAATCGAAAACCGCGCACGGTCGTTCGCATTGGATCCAAGGCGTGAAACGTTGGCGATTGAGTAAAACCTTCGATCGCGTCCAGAATTGGAGGATGCGAAATATGGGTAAATTCGTGGATCATATTCAAAAATGCCCCTTTTACGAACCGTTGATTCACAAGCAAGAACGTATCCCTGTACTGACGTTCGCCAAACCTTTCGCCAGTCGACCGAATCGTCGTGATATGTATCGATCCGTACCGTTAGCAATCGATAATAATCTGGATGATCCCATCGATGATGTTGAACAGGAAATATTCGATTTCTAAACGTGTAAATTTCATGCGCCTTATCTGTAGTGAAATCGCACATTTTCAAAATGCTGAATTTCGTTATTGCATGAAAGAATATTGTACATACAGGAATATGCACATATGAAGGGAAAATAATAAGCCCTCATAAATCACCAATATTGCACCGCCCTCCTTGTCTAATAAGCACACCGTGTGAATCAGCGGAAATAAATACAGAAATCACAGGAACCCACTGTCAATTCAATACTATAAATATCGTTGAAAAATTCAATGTTCGACTTTGGCATTGGATTCGCTTTCTTTTACCTTCACCTTCATGGATTCAGATACGACGTCTCGAAAAACGTTATCGGCTCCGAAATTCTGTTGCATCATCGTGATCTGTTTTCGCATTGCTGAAAACAGAATGCGCTCAATATCCGCTAGTTTGATCTAATCAAACGGACTCACCGATCAAAGACGATTCCGCATCCGAAACCTGTTTGATAGCCGAATCCAATTCGTATAACCATTTGGCCAATTGTTTCTTCTGAGCAAACCGCACTTGATGGAATACGTGAAGCCATTCGTTCGTTGATAAATCGGACCTGAAAATATTCCGATTTAGGCATGAAGCCGATTCAGAGCTTACTAATAATATCTTACTTCTTCAATACTGTTTCAAATTCTCGCCACGTCGTCTCGAATGATCCACGTTCCGCTTCCGATTCGAAGTGCCATAATTTGTAGAATAACGCAGCGTTTAGCAATAGCATCAAGATTAGCCTGAAAGAGAAGTTTTTTGCAATAAACTGATCTGGCTATTTAGCCAGAATTTGGATACTTACACGAGTAATATTCCTTTAGCAAGATTCTCGATTTCCGATGGTAATAACGATTGCATGGTGCCGGTTGCTGAAACAGGATATTTGTAACAAATATCCAAAAGAAATACCCACATACTCACCAGGAGCTTTCCTAGTCGGCGATTCAGGCGCCTCATCCTCGCTAGCACGATGAGCCTTGGCCGTCCTATGCTTCAACCGAGAACTCGACCGCGTTTCCGCCTCTGGTTCACCCGTAGCGTCCGTTAAGCCGAATCTGGCGCATTCCGCATGCAGGTGCGTATCTGAAAATAGGTATCATATCATATCTGCCTATCCCAAATGCAAAATATCCCCAGATACTTACTTAGATCCGAGAAATAATCCTGTATTCCATTCAACGCATTCTTCTCAATAAAGCCTGAAACGAGATATATTCAATTCAAACCGAAAAGCACTAATTACAGTTGGACTCACTTTTGACAATACCCCAGCAGCTCTTCTTGTAAACGACCGCCGCATGCACACGAATCCGACATTGATTAGCCGACACGCGAGAAAGGCAATATTGCACGCCGACCGAGAACGTATCGCAGTACGGAACGCCCATATTGCACACGTCGCATTTCAATACGTACATTTGACCAGGTTTGCTTGCAGCCGTACAAATCTGAAATACAGGAAGCATTCAGGATGATTTCAGAACATTTTTCAATCTCAGCTTACCTGCGTTTCTGTCACCGCACACGATTTTGGTCCGACGGAATGGTTCAAGGCAACAATGTACGAAATTTGGCGGGTCTTCGTTCCAGCTGGTTTATCCACGTGCCAATCGCTCAGCATCAAATCTAAAATAAGTCCCATGATTGTGGTGCTGGCAAAATCATAATCCAGCCTCGCTTACCAGTTGTTTTCCTATCCTCGTGCAGCTTCCGAAAGAACACCGAATCCGTGAATAGTAGCAGAAATAACTGGTCCACCGACATCGGGAAAACGCAATTCAATATCTCTTTTCCGGCGTGCGATGTACATGGACAATTGATCTCCGTCTCGATATCGGATTCGGTGAATTCCTCCACCGGCGTCGTTTCTGCTGTCCCCGGTGAGCTGGCTCCCGATCCCACGCGTAGCATGGGCTTCGGCTGCAGGAGACTACTGCCGGCTTCATCCACCGCTGTTCTGGAACGTATTGAGTCGTCTTCCGAGCCGAGCGTTGTATCCCCGATGACGAATCCGGCTCCAGGCGGTACAGCAATTGGAACGGATGCCGCTAATCGTCGCAGATTTTGAAAATCCTGCGATCCAGCTGAGGCGTTTTCATCCTGCAACATAACCGTTGGTTAGTCGGGCTCCAATTAACCTAATTCGCAGTTTCTGCGAAACAGGAACTTACCACCAATGTGGCCAATGCGTCCTCGGCTTCTTGTTCTGATCCACTGAAGTCCGCTTCATCGTAACCATGCTGCGCCCAACCCCATAATTCCGCTGGATTCATTGGCTAAAAGAAATACGTGCGATTATTCCATTGCTTCAAACAAATCTAACTGATCTCACCTGATCCAGCAGTGCGTTCTGCCAAATCTTGAACATCATCATGTACGCTTTATCCCGCATCGAGAATGACGCGAAGAAGAACTTTTCACCCGTTTTGGTACAAACCTGAAATATAAACCGCATGACCTCAGATGATAATAACCAAACTCGACTTACTTGAATCGCATTCGGAATGAATTTGGCTGTTTTCTCTTTAGTAATCGATGTAATATCTTTGAAGCGGATTACCAGCTGAAATAAAAGCTTCCATTTGATTTCATATAACGGCAGAAATCATAATTAACTTACAATTGTTTCCCATTTGAAAATGATCGAATAGAAGCACAAAAGATTTTGAGACATATACATTCGCCCGTGTACCAGAATTTCCCGTTGATATGCGCAAGAATAATCTGAAAACAAACACCGATTCAATAGTGAAGGCAGAAAATCAAGAAGAGAATTCTTACCAATGACGAACCTGTCGTTTTCTGGTGGCTTGAATAGCTTCTTGAATTCCTCAGCTCGGCTTTTGTAATTCGGTGCCAAAAACTGAAAATACGGGTAGTGATTAGAATTTCACTCTAGCCGCAAGAGGAAAAGTGTCACTTACATTCTTCAATTGAGTAGCCGCAGTTTGGAGCCGCGTCTTCTCATTGGCACCCGCATGAGGAGGTTGTGGTAATTGTGAATGAGATATTGATATGCTAGACGTTGGCGTCGTTGCTGCTGACGCTGCTGGACCGATCGAAACGTTGAGTTTCTCCCCGGAATTGTGTTTGCGTTCACGTTTTGACGATCTCGGGCTTCCCGGCGACGTCGATGGTGCCGCTTGCGTGTCCGAATTTGGCGGTGGGCTGCTCCTTTTCCCAGTGCTGCTTTTTCGGTCCGCCATGGAAATGGAAATATTCTCCGATGATCCGCTTCGGCTATGCGCCTCTGAACCGCTCCTATAAAAGGGTTTATCATCAGTACCTGAGCTTTTTTACAATTCTATTCAGAAGCTTACTTTCCATCATGACCATTAGTCGATCGTCGAAACGTGACCACTACGCCTTGTTGATCGGAATCCGGCGACGTTTCCGATCCGGATCCAGACCCGGATGTTCGACCATTTAAGCGTCCAGCCGCATTCGTGATTGTGATATCCGGATTTCCACCGCCAATGTCCGCCGCTTGATGATGTTGAGATTCGTTCCTGGGAGATGAAGATTGCGATGATGATGAGGATGTTGAGAGAAAAGTTGAGAATGAACTGCTGCTCAAACTACGCTGCGATAAACGCCTCAATTTCTTCACTATCGACGACTGGCTCCTCGAGGTCACAGAATCTTTCTTTCCAGACTTCGCAAAGGAATGAACACCATTTTCGCTTCTGCTACTCATTCTCAGGGAATTCTCATCAGCTGCGGAGCGTCCAATTTCACTATCCAAACATGGATTTACGTGAGAACATTCGTCGTGATCATTAGCCACTTCAAAAATAGTCGATAAATCCAAGGATGTACTACTGTACTTTTTCATCATACAAGAATTCTGCTGCACAATGCAGCTCATCACATCAGCACCGCCACCAGATTTCTGCTGAACGCCGTTACAACTAACCGGTGGCGGTTGCTGTTCAGCAACCAACGATGACGTACTGGCATTGGAAATTCTATTAAGACTCATCGTCAGGTGTTTCTCAGGCAAGGCACACGGGATGATGGCGTGATAGTCCAAAACAGTTTATCTTTAATGCCTCTCACCGGCTACGAAGCGATGAACGACGCTTCCGGCATCCTCATAAAAATATTGAACTTCCAGGAACGATGCGCAGACGATCTCGATCAGGCGAATAAATGCGATGGCTAAATTCCTGCCAATCAACGGGGGCAATAGTCTCCAAATATTAGCTTTGAATACTAATTCCACAATCCTAATACGATTCAATTCCAGCTTAGCCAAGCTGGCATCCCGAGTTCAATAGGACAGGGAAATTGACGCGTGTTAAAACGAGAACAGGAAATTCACTAATACAAGAACCATCGATTCATTCATCTTCGGTAAACACAGAACCTAGTCTACCGACATACTAGAATCACGCCACTCCGAAAACTAGTTTTTCGGAATATGATAACTTCTCTGACGAAGAGGAGGGGTGAAACTGGAAGCCGCAATGTCAAGCAAGCAAGTCTCCCCTGGCAGCTTCGAATCACGCCACCCACCCGCCCCCTTCGGTTCTCCACATAAGCATCCATCCAACGCTATAAAATGACGTCGTTCAATCGTTGGGAGACCGAGAAAATGGAGGCTCATGCTGCAAAACGAAGTCTCCTATCATTTTTACTACTGCACGCCCAAGTTACGGCAGTAAGAGCAGCCGATCGACCAGCAAACCGAAACGAAACGACAGCATCACTAGCAAAAAGGCCCGTAAAAAGGCTCACAGCCACTGCCCTACTAATCATGAAAGAAAGGCTAGACCGTCAGTTGGGAACAAGCTCACTGCAATTCCTATAGATGACGCATGAGCTCTCCATCACCCTCAACGGGATAGTAGAGAATATCATAGCAATTCGCATTTTCACTGCCAATTCATAATTCCCTCGCAACCTAGCGAGATTAGCTGTAAAAACCTAGTCACCGTCCTCTCATCAAGAGCAAAAATAGAAGACACCGTCTTCAGAGCTAATAACGAAATTTCTTTCAAGCGATCCAGAACCTATACCTAATACGAACTCAAACAGGTGCAGGTGGAAAACTGCACCGAATGGCCCTAGGGTTCTTCAAGAACAATCGCATATCCTGTCAATACGACCTACAGGAAATTAATCCCATTCCTCACGGATCAAGCTAACAATACTAGGCTCGGTCCGAATAGCAACGAACGAAGCTTCATTTGCAAATAAGTCTAGCAGCTTCCGCTCGACTAACCACAGAAGATGATGAAAACAACATTCCCACGAAAGGCAGCCATACGTCCAGACGGGGCTGCATCCCTAATCTTTCTCACAAGCAACGGCGAACTAGTGAAGAAATGATCATTCCTAGCAGCTGATAAATGATCGCTCATCCCCAACCGAGGATCACAAACATCCCAATTAGCTAGAACGCTGCCAATTATCTACTAATACTCCTGAACCTACGCATTCCTAACTGCTGGCGCATATAAAACAATATCCACTTACCTAATTGTTGCAGGTGTGGACGATCCAGAAATCGGTGTATGCACACGAAATACCATTGATTCGGCCGCTGCCATCTTTTGCTGATCCACCGTTGTTGTGGGCGTAGTTGAAGATTGATCCGGTGCTCGATTTCGTCGACGTATCAAAGGCGATAATGACTTCGATCGTTTGCCGCTTTTCACAGTTAATTCACTGCCCGTTGTTCGAGGCCTGAATAGAATAGTTCGTATTGAGTTCAATTTTTTATCCATGATAATACGCAATCATTAGAATTCAAAATACATGCTTCCGTGACCGCGGTTAGGAAAGGAATAACTGCTTTTTCACAGAGGAGCCAGAAAAACTACAAACTGGAGGATACGACTAATATAGTACGCCATCAAGTATTGGTGGCTAGCATGACGAGAAACGGTCTCATCCGTTTGCTAGCTGCTTATTCTCGTATCGATCAACTTTCATGACATGTCCCTTCTTCCAAAGAAGCTCATCATTGCCTACATTGCGCATACTCGCTTACCATATCCGCAAAAAGTTCCTGTCCATTCGTGACAGTGGGAAGAAAAACCACTCAATCTCAAAACGGTGGTGGAAAAGCAAAGTGGGCGAACAGCCTTTCCTTTTTTCTATGAACCGAGGCAAACTAAACTGATTTCCTCAGTTCAACCGAAATGGCATCCAGAAGGCGGTTAAACAAATTTCCTGATTCCTGCCGGGACTGCTACATACATTCGAAAACTGTGTCGAAATGCGTAGTTGACACAACCCAAGTTCCACTGAACATAAAAGAAACATATTGGGTATCCTGCGAGAATTCATGCACCTCATCCTTCTACCAGACCCCCGCCATCGTAAAAACACAAGAAATTCAAGAACCTAAAGCCTAAAGCTAACGGTTGAACTAAAGAAAAAGCTGTTCTACAAAAAGTACCTGGCTGAAGAAGCTGCACCCGTGGTGGTGGCTTCTCGTTTTAAATTCAAGCCATTATCCATAGAACCACCGAGTATGGAAGCGTGCATCTTTCGTAAAACGCGTACTCGCAAATTGTCGTGATCAAAACTAGCCGATTTCATGGCCAGCATATAATCATCCGTTGTAGGCATTTGTGAAAACGCGACACTTCCACTGGAAAATCCAGGTGAGCAAATGCGAAAGCTCTCGGTCGTCGACAAGGAAAGGAAGACCTTTTGTCGTTCAAAAGGCTACATGAAGCAAGTAAGCACAGACGTCATTCGTCTCGGCTGAGAACGATCGTAAGTTTTTTTTTAGCAGCACTCGGAGGACGCATTCTTCGACTTCCTCTCAGGAACATTAACTTCGATTAATGTCAAAGCGACTAAAATCAATGGCCAAGCCGACGACGCCACTTCAATAAAAGAAGGGACGGGGAAAAAAGAGCAGCTATGAAAATAACGGTGTTGGGGAAGAAATTCTTCAACATTTCCCTCGACTAATGTTTATCCTATTCTCAACAATCGACAGAACCCTGCCCTATGAAAATCCACGGGATCTTCAATAACACTCGTCGAGTGACATACAAAAGACCGGTTTTTACTGTAAACCAGTTCCCAATCAGCGATTCGATGATTCGAAAACGGGGATATGAATAGATCTGAATATGCCTCATATTTCATGCCTCATTAAAAACCTACGCTTGAAATAATCTATTCTACGATTACAAATCCAGCTTCAGCGAAATGCTGGAGGAAATGCCAAAAATACAGAGCGATTACAAACGCTGATAATTTCAACCTGATCTCTGAATCAGGGAGAATGGAAAAATCCTCATCCGCGGCCACGGATAACATCGCAGAGACTGTTTTCACACAAAAATTTCACCCACCTTCAATTTTCAGCAATAAAATATCCAGTCCGACCAGAACATGGAATAAATTAGTAAATGTTTCGGGCTAACCTAATAACGCCCGGATCACGTTTCTTCCACAAACGCCCAACTTTGTCGCAAAACATGCGACAAGCAGCAATTTTTCATAAACATTCAACTTTTTGATAAGGAAATTTATTGAAAACTTCTAAAAATGGAAATTTTACCATAAACAGCGATGTGCAACACGTGCATGGCAGATTGATGTAAGCAGTCGGTTATTGTCTGCTACAGCCCGGGAACCGTTATTTCGATTTTTCAAGGCGACTTTATACTCCCGACGGAGCGACGGAGACGGAGTTGCAGACGGTTTAGTGACGGAGACGGAGCCATTTATACTACCGACGGAGCTACGTCGACGTAGCTACATCGACGGAGAAAATGGAGGCCATC
>JAQIWJ010000772.1:0-16229 GCA_034695185.1 Discolaimus major
AAGCTCGACTCCAACCACCAGTACAGAAGCCAATGTTACAACACTCGCAGGTTGATGATCAGATTTGTCCTATTTTATTCTCGTTACGCAATTGTTGACTGCCTTTCAGCAGGTTTAGCATTGAATCTTATGAAAAAGCCTAGAATGAGTCTAGCCATTTTTACTGATGAATATAGATATCCACTTGTATTGAATATTATCGATTGATCACAAGATCATGGGTCATAATTTTTGCACTGATTGGCTGATGCAATGCAATTGCCTGAGCAGTGCTGCAAGGAAAGGCATACTGCCTTTTTCAAAGGAAGTGAAGAATAGAATTTGAATTCAGACCTCCCTCATCCCTCCTTGCCTCATGTCACATGAGAAGTCCGCCTGGCAGCGAATTGGCCAAAAGTCGAATTCATCAGTTGATCGAACTCCTGATCAAGATATCTCAGCCAAAAATGATCAAATATTACTTATCAATCTTATCCGTATGTATTTTCCATTGCCATTATTCAAATGGCCAACATTGCGGTGCTGAATGTGAAAACGGTGGTCATAAATATTCTGGTATATTTGTGGCCTTGATTTTCTCGAAATATGGGGCTGATTTTGAGTGAATTTCAGCACAATACAATAAATGGAATAAATATTATGAAGAAATCGAACGAGCTTTCCAGGAATACGTGCCTTGTGATGGGGAAAATTGTTCTTGCCATACAACGTGAGTGATGCGAAATTTCATGATTTTTTCTCCATGTCGCCATGAAATTGATTAGCACCATTAGAATCAGCTTAGCTGATTATGCCAGACTGCATATTCCTTTCCATATTGAAAATTGCAGCCTCTCCAAATTATGCCTATGGTTATTCACAGGCAGATTTCAAATTAGCATAATAAGCGTGACTATCACTTTATACTGCATATAGACCTACTTTCATGGACATTCCACCATTCTGCATCGAGTGATCATACTCTGATCACGTAGAAATCGATATATCGAAAATCGATAATTGTGACCAACTTTATAAGTATCGATCTGACATCAATATAGATGCGATTTTTGGAATCATTATGTAAAACTACCCTAGAAAACATGTTTTCATTGCAGTGATCATGTAAATTTACGATTGTGAAAATTTGAAAATTAGTATCCGTTAGCGCATGATATTTGATTGATGATTTTATGCCTTCGCAGAGGTTTTATAACCGATTAGAGCACGATTTCCTATAAAATCAATGATGCTGAATCTAGTGATCACATTCCGATCACTCAAAGATCGATATTTCCAAAATCGATCGACCAGATCAAGTTTCTGATGATTGATTATTTTCAAAATTTGACTACACCGTTAAGATCAGCGTATTTAGCTTACTCAGAAATGATGATTCTCTTGTGATTCTTGCATAATCCAAGCATAATATAAGCATTAGAAAACTCAGCATGCTGAACTGATCAATCGATATTTTTCAGCGTTCTCGAAAACGATCTGAAGCCATTTCGCGAAAAAGGCATCACAGCCGATTTGTTGCAATCATCCAAGCCATTCGGAACGTTCTATCAAATTATCGATCACAAATTGTATCGTGAAGAAAATTGCATGTTCCAACCGAGGTATGAGGTAATTTCCTGCCTGATCACTTGCTGATCAAATCCTGATTTCAGATGCGAAGGCGTGGAGCATTTCATATTGGAAATCATCGATCAATTATCGGATATGGAATTCGTATTGAATACACGAGATTGGCCTCAAGTGGCCAAATATGGGGAGGCAAAACCTGTATTCTCATTTAGCAAAGTAAAGATAAGATGATTAGCGTTCTTGGCTATCACTTTGGATGGCTAGAGTTCGATTCTTCCTGGAAGTATCGATTTTAAGCTTATTTTTCCAGACTATCCAATATTGGGATATCATTTATCCTGCATGGTCATTTTGGCAAGGCGGACCAGCCATCAGCCTTTATCCAACTGGAATTGGACGTTGGGATTTGCACAGGGATTCGATTGGGAGGTAAGAAATGGGATCAGTCTTGAAGTGACTGATAAGCAGCCTTGGATCAGCTCATCAGGAACTGATTGTCCAAGACTGCGCATTGTAGATCCAGCCAAAGATGGCCCTGGGAAAAGAAGATATCCAAAGCTTTCTTCCGCGGATCAAGGACCAGTGATGAACGTGATCCGTTGATCCTATTATCACGATCCAATTCGGATTTGGTCGATGCACAATACACGAAGAATCAAGCGTGGAAATCGGATGCGGTAAGTGCGTTGTGATCATTGACCAATGGTCAGTAATCACCATCAATGACCAGTTGACCATCGACCATTGGTCATTGACAATCCTCAATATTTCATGATACATTGGGTCAACCAGCCGCATTCGAAATCAGTTTCGAAGATCATTGTCAATACAAATATCTGTTCAATTTTCGAGGCGTTGCGGCCAGTTTTCGATTCAAACACTTATTCTTATGCCGATCGTTGGTTTTTCACGTCGGCAACGAATGGATGGAATTCTTTTATCCCTCCATGAAACCGTGGGTTCATTATATCCCTCTGGATTCGTCATTGCGCAATTTGGAGTAAGAATTAGTCAAATTTTGCACTGTGCAATATTAATTCCAAACTCATTTCAGAGATCTCATTGTATTCGCCAAAGAGAACGACGATATTGCGAGGCAAATTGCTGATAGGTACTCGAACATGCAAGCTGGTATACTGTAGCTAAACCACGCCCCCTTTTTCAGCGGATTCGATTTCATTTGGAACAATCTCAAAATGGACGACGTCACATGCTATTGGCGACGATTATTGACCGAATACAGTCTCCTGATTCGATACGAAGTGAAACGAGATACATCATTGATAGAAATCAAAACCGATAAACGGTGAATTTCAAAAAAATCACAAGCAACATATGCTCTCTTTTTACGTGAACATTCAATTGGTAAATAAAGTCGTACGAAAATATAAAATTTGAGGACTAGAATGTCATCAAATACTGCATCTAATATGAAAGAATGCGAGAATAGAAAAGGCATTGCACGTGAGCACCCAAATTCACCATAAACCCTTATCACCCGTGTTCATTTACAGTTGGAAATTCCACGCTGGCAAATAATCGTCCTGCGGTAATTCCATGAATTCGTAGAGTTGTTCCAAATAATGACGTCTGAGCGGTAAAGTGAATCGACGTGGATACGGGAAATCCTGACATCCGTCTTGCCACGTTGCGTTGTTGATCGCCTGCCATATCGTCGATGAATCCTCCTCCTCCGAACTAGCATCTTCTGCGCTTCCTTCGCCTCTGAAAGACCGTCTTGGCCATGGGCGGCCTCGGTCCGTAGCCGGTTTCTTCTTTTTGGTCGACGATGAGTTCAAAGACACGTAACGAAATGAAGGCCAATCTCGAAATCGAGCGTCGATCGGAAATATGTGTCCTTCCGTGGTGAATAGAATATGATCGGCGTGCTTATTGACTGGATTGTCGTGATCGAAGAGCTGAAATAGAGACTGCGTATTAGTGGCAGTCAGGTATAGTAAACTTGTGCAATCAGGGCAGCCAAAATTGGCAGCAAAGAACAAGCACTTACCAAATATAAATACTTGCAAGTTTCGCTCAGGAAGAAGCTTTCCATTCGATCTTCCAAGGTTTTATCTTTCACGTCATGCATTGTTGCAAATCCGCATCTGAAAAATAACTCCATGTCAATACTCGCATCCAAATTCAAAAAATTTCACTACTTACTCGACTTTGGTATATCGATTCAAGCTTTCAATAATCTCCTTCCCAACGTGAAGGTAAAACGGATTCTTGGTGGCCAAATACAGGAGGTACGTGGATTCAGCAAATTCCGGACGCAGTGGATAAAACGAGACGTCTGGTGCTCTGAAATAGGGAAACACTGCTGTCACTCAAGTAAACAAATCAACGATGCTATGCTTACTTGAGTTGCCAATTGAACCGTTCAGGCAAAACGCCATATTTCTTCCATATCCCATAGTATAACGCGTGTTGACATATCGCCTCCTCCACATCGCCAGCCAGAATCTGAAAGTGAATACAAATTAGTTCAGATAAACTATACACAAAAATGCTTACCTGAACTCCGGCAAACGAAGCCTGTAACGAATCGATCCACGTATTGGCCAAAGTACGATCTCGAATGTGCACGTTGACGTACATTGGATGATCGCCTTCGCCCAAATTGCAGTGAACTCGTCTGAAAAATGCATTGCCTGTTTCGATGGAATCAGATGCCATCATGTGCAACATACCCCCGTCTTTGAGCTTTCTTGATCATTGAATATGTTTCGTTGAACATGCGATAATCGTCGATGTCTCCGAAGAGAATATATGCCTGAAACAAGACTGTTTGAGATCTGATGATCCGATCTAGCATGCGAGGCATACTAGATTCATATAGCAATCATCTCACCTTGAGCAAATATTCGTAGAATGAATCCACTCCGGCTCCCAATCCGCTCAATAATCCAATCCATTCCCCGGTGTGGATATCGATGACGTTACCAAATAAGCCGGTATCCGAATCTCGAGCCGCCCATAAAGCTTTATTCGTCCGTCTGGCCAATCCTTCGTACGTCGGATCACCCAGTAATCGCGATAATACGCCGAATTCCAAAAGGAGGCTACCAGCTCCCGAGGTGCATGTTTCAGTGACAGTGTCCGAAGGCACGCCTCGAATTAAATTCACACGCGGGTAAGGCAAACCGGTACGTGATCCTTCGAAGGCCGGTAATAAACGTCCCGCCAAATCGTGAGCCATCAATAATAATTCTCCGTTGTAATCGGGTAGTGAAAAATCGCCAAATCGATGTTCCGGATCCACGATGATCATGTGAACTGATAATAACGCGCCGAGGACCCTGAAAATAGGGATTTCTGTAATGATGCTCAATTTCAGCTTTCTGGAGAATTGCTGGATTACTGTAACCGCTCTGGTCAACCAACAAATTTCCGCAGAAATTTTGATACACAGAGCCCATTGATGCCCGTACCAAAAATATTACATACCTGATGGTAGCTTCGAATACTTGGACGGTATTATCCTTTTCAAAACTGACGTATTCCATGACTAATTTGACGGCGTGTTGAAATTCGCTGACATTTCCCATAACGACCAGCGTTGTTAACGAATCCACCAATGTCAACGAATAATCGCCCAATACATCGTTGATATTAATATTGGACGGATTCTCGTAATCCGGCCCTCGTCCACTACAATGTATCGGATCCAATTCGTCCAACGGGAATGCGTGTTTCATATAATTATCATATCCGAACGTAAACATCCGCCTCGCTTCTTCTCGCATCCGTAAACGTTCGGTCTCGGAAAAACTCGAGTATCTTCGCAACCATCGAAGATCATTATCGTTCAATACGTAACCGTCCGTCGATGAATGAAATAATTGAAAAAATGACGACGTACTACTACGGGAACGCGTATTCGATTCGCATGATGCTGATAAATTCGGCAAATATACTGATATGCAAATCACGACGATGATACACGGTGATGAATTGGTCATGGAATAAAGCAGTAATAAATGGACGGAATCTATCTAATGAAAGTTTGAGAATTAACAAATTTTATTAGAATTTCTGCGAAGTAAACGTGGCCGAATGTTTAGCGCTCACAGCAGACATCGAGCAGAAAGGAAATGCTTATTTCATTATGAGCGCGAATTTGAATTTCGGAACTCGACTATGCGTACGGTTTCTGCCATGTCAATCGTTTGAAATCAGACATAATTTGCACGATCAATTAGTTAATCATATCATCCTTTTACAGTACGCATCAAAATCCGCACTTCACAATTCTGACGAATTTTTTAGTGCACCGGTTTTTTTCATTCATGCTCTCATAATAACTTGAGTAAATCTGGGTACTAGTGGGTAAAGGAATTTTTAAAAACTTTTCCAACCGGCCCCTGTCGTTTCGAAGTTTTCATTCGCCTCTGAAGAGAAGCTTTTGCGGGCGGCTTTACGTTCTCAATACAATATATTATTACCGGTTCTCGAGAGAAGTGAGGAGGCTAACGAATTTTAGCTTCCCTCGAGAAGTTAGAAGGTGCCTTATGCTATTGGAAATGTAACGAGATTTCGTTCGGGAGGATCCGCTCATTTGCTTCTTCTGGGGAAACTAATACTGTGAAAAGTTTTGGGGAGAAACTTCAGCAACGCTTTTCTGCCCGTCATAAGACGCCTAGGAGAGTTTGGCTTTTCATTTATGCCAGAACACGAATGGAACAGCCGCCTTGAGTCTCGTGGTTTCAAGCGAGGAGATGAGAAATAAGCTCTAAAACTTTCCCTCGCCAGCCGCCAGTGAAGCGTGGAGTTGGAAATATGCTCACGCAATACTCATTTCCAAAACCGCCTCCAAAAGTTTCCCTTTCCGAACCAGTGCGTCATTAGGTGCTTCTGCGGGCGTCATCGCTTGTTGGTGACTTTTGCGTTGGGAAATTCATCCACTCAACAAGTGCTTTCATGGGATTTACACCCAACCGACCATACCTAAAATACGTTCTTCGGGGGATTACGTGGCTTATTTGAAAAGCGGACTGATTAGTCATTGCTGACTTCTGGCGGTAATTCTTCTCAAACGAACCGAGTGTTGTGTGGTCTTTGAATTGGGCATTCGATGATTATTGCCTTGTTATAAATTAGTTTGAAATCGATTATTTTTACATTTCTCCATTTATAAATCATGTACGGAAATGCGAGGATACCGTTCGTGAATGGTGATCTTCGAACTCCTTTGCCGTCCGCACCGTTGGCTCATACGTATTATCCAAATTATCATCATTACAATGTGCCCGGTCATTCTCCCGTCAGTATGGCATTAGCGCATAGATACGCCGTTGCACCCATGACCACTGGTCAAACGGTGATCGAAACGAGTGGTCAGCCAGATTATACCGTAGCCGAATGCGATGCTTTATTACGACGTGCTGGAAGCGGCGAGAGGAGAGGAAGCGGTTCGTCCAATTCCGCTAGACGAGGGAGCGGATGTAATAGCACGCCTGCGGTGGTGTCCGAGAATATGATGACCACTGGTCCGCCTGGCAAAAAACAACAGAGATTCGAGATCCTGAGGAAATTGGGCTCCGGTACATACGGACGAGTTTCGTTGGCTATGGATCATAAAGCCGGAGAGGAGGTCAGTCGAGATTGCGCAATTTGGTTGCCAATGAATATGTCCGTAAATTCTAGCTTAAATTGCGCAATTTCAACAAAAAAATGCGAATCTGTCAAGATGCATTCCAAGATAGCATTTTTTCAAAATCATGATTCACCAATGTCCAATACTCGAAATATTTTCCTCAAGATGCAGGCTTTTTTTACTAGCCTCTTGTTGACATGGTTTCGATTTGCATTTTGTGCCGTGGATATTTTTATGCGTTTTCTTTTATCCCTTAAGCAAGAAGCTAAAGCGGATCGAGGTTTACATAGGCTCAGACAGAGGGAGAGTTGGAAATATTCACTACTCTCGTACGAAATCCTGTTTGCTCTATTCTGTGACCAGGTGAATTGCACTCGAGACTAAAAAAACGCTCGACTCAGGGCCTTGTTTTTTATCCACGCGAGTTTAGCTGGAATTTCTTCACTTCCTGTACCCTCTGAGTATAGATTTCTAAAAATTTCTCCTACCTCGACTGAAGACATGGTAAATGAGTTTCAGAACCGGAGGATAGTTGATGAAAATGTGCAACAGTTGTCTTCTGATTTCTTTCCTTTGAACACCATCAGCTGTTGGCTGTTTGTCTTTGAGAATGCGTCAAAAGATATTTTCGGTACTGCATTACAAGGCTCATAAAGGAGCTGTGAATAAATGAGCAGTCATAAAAAACGTACATTGAAAAAGCATCAGAATAGTCCTTATCAAAAATATAATCATGACTTTTGTATTAGCATTCTTCATTCATGGCTTCCGAATTAATCACTGCAGGATTACTGTAATCGCAAAAATGCATTTCCCCTCCATAAATGCCATGATCGAAAAGCAATGCTAATTTTCAGGTGGCTGTGAAAGTCATACGTAAAAGTGCCATAGAAAATACGGCCGATCTAATCCGAATTCGACGTGAAATCCGAATCATGTCCGCATTGAAACATCCGAATATTATCGAGATCAAAGAAGGTACAATATTCCAATGCATGCATAGGCGTAGCAAAGGGGGTTTTGGGGATTGAAGCCCCCTCGGACTCTGGGAATTGGCCAAAGGGCCCCCCTGCTCTTGTGTTTTGATAGCCGGTCAAAAATTATGAGAGAAGGGTCCCCTCTGCTCGTTTTTGGTTGATGAGCCCCCTCCGCAGGGGTGTTCTGGCTACGCCCATGGCCATGCATGCGAATCATAGTGTAATGGGCATCATGCCAGGCGAGCACTTCGAGAGGTCCGTGGTTCAAATCCCAGACTATGGTTAATCTTTTTTTCTAAAATACCAATGATGTTTACAGTATTCGAGAATGATGAAAAGATCATTTTGGTTATGGAATATGCATCAGGTGGTGAATTATACGATTTCGTTGGCAAACACGGTCCATTGCCTGAAGATGAAGTTCGAAGATTATTCAGGCAAATCGTATCGGCCGTTTATTATTGCCACATGCACGGTGTGGCTCATCGGGATTTGAAATTGGAGAATATCCTTTTGGATAAAGATATGGGTGCTAAGGTGAGGCACCTTTCTCGCTCGGAACCCTGGAGGGTTACTGTAACCGCTGACTCTTGGTGTACAGCAATCGAGGATTACTGTAACCGCTCAAAAAACCATTGATCTTTTCAGATAGCCGATTTCGGTCTGAGCAATTATTTTACTGATCACAGTTTATTGCGTACATTTTGCGGTAGTCCATTGTACGCATCGCCGGAAATCATCAATGGAACACCGTATAAGGGTCCGGAGGTAAAATTCTGATAAAACGTGACCATATATCATCGGTTGAGAAATTGGTGATTTCAGGTCGATTGTTGGAGTTTGGGCGTATTGCTATATACATTAGCATATTCATCGATGCCATTCGATGGTCGTGATTTCAATCGAATGGCTAGGCAAATAAAACGCGGCGCATATTATGAACCTGATCCGCCTTCATGTAAGTTTACATGCGTGGTAAAAAATATGCGAAATCTCAGCTGTATTCTTGGAAAATGCTAGTGTGCTAAAATTGCGCAATTTTGGACATGTTCATGTCCAGTACAATGCGTTCTGAAAAATCAGAATTGCTGACCAGCATGGTCACTTTCGAAAATGACCAGCTAATACGCAATTTTCAGCTTCATCCATGCTCATACGTTCAATGCTGAGAGTGTGTCCGGAAAGACGTGCTCCGATTTCGGATATTGCCGCGCATTGGTGGTTGAATTTCGACGAAAACGGTGCAGCCATTGCTGATTTACCAGAAAATCAAGTCAGTCACGCAATGCAGTGCTTACAGCGTTGCACATTTACAATCAGGCCTTTTTTCCCCCAGGTTCTCGATTCAACTCCATTATACATCCGTCAAGAGACGATGAAAATTCAGAATTTCGGCGAAGAGAACGAGATGTTCGCCGAATTCACTCATCTTTCGGACGAGACTCGTAAGAAGATCGAGGAATTCCGTCGACGTCGACGCGAAGCCGAATGGTATTTGATCGAATGCCAAACACCGTTGAAAAAGCAATCGAAAAAACGTTCATCGTCCATCGTGAATGAACAACAGAAAAAGCAGAGTAGCCAAGCAGTGATGCCTGGTCAAAAGCAAAGCAGAGAAACGTCGGTCGCCGCTTCCGGTGCTGATGTAATGGTTGCTTCGAGAAAGAACAGTAAAGGCAGTAATGCTGAATTGCTGAAACAGCAACCGAATCAGCCAAATCCGTCGAAAACCACGTTCACGGCAGCGGAAGTGGCCGCGGGCGAAGCCGGCGGCCTACCGGACGAGCAGCTTTTGGACAAGTTGACGGATCCGTTGAATCGATTGAAAGCGTTAGAAAATCGCCTACACAATCTCAAAGAGAAACCACCGTTGGGTCGAATGGTGGCTAATATGGACGATACGCCTCAGCATCATGAGGAAGCGTCGCAAAAAAGACCATCTTCGTTGAATTTCGCCGAGAAACCGCAAAACGCATCGCCCGTATCCACTCCTCAAAGGAAGCATAGTAAAAATTCGTCAAAAACCGCATTGAAAATGTCCGTAGACGATTTGGTGCACGAAAAACGTGATTTGGTACAGGAGAAAAGGGATTTGGATAAGGTTTTGGATAATGCCACGGCGGCTTCCATAATGAGTGCAGTGCAAGAAGAAGCTAATCGATTGGTAAATCAATTATTGGAAGAAACCATGAAAGGCACTGTATCGCAAGAATCCATCGATCGAATTCGTGCATCCGAAGCGTACAGAATGGTATGCATTCAAAAAATTTGCTATGCTAATTTTACATACGCATGTGTTTCAGGAGACATTCGTGAAAGAAATCTTGGAATCCGTATTGGCGGCTCAGAAATCGGTTCCAACACCGTCCACGCCGACTGGTCGTGTCCCCAGATCCAGGTCGAAACAATCGTCCTTAACTCGAATCCCAACGTCCGGATCGAGTTCGAATACTAATCCACTACCGGATATCATAAGTCAAGATTCGGATAAAATATCCGCATCCATGCCAACACCGGATGTAGTGGCAGTGGCGGATGTGATCGTACAATCTACAGTACCCCAACCAGCGATCATACCTGTACCTATTCTACCCACGACTCCATTAGCGGCCATGAAATTAATTTACGAAACGGTGCCCGAAGATGCAGAATTACAATTGAACAGTACACTCGCAACTCGTGTAGAAATCGATACAGAAATTGCGCCCGAACCGCGTTCGATATCCGTTTCATCGGAACAAGAGGAAGACGTGAATAGTACGGATTTCGAGGATCTAGAAATCGACGAAGAAGACGAAGAAGCGGCTAGGAGTCGTCGCGGAGACGATTCTCCGCTTTCGGCCACCGGTTCGTTCGCCAGTACTCATTCGCATGTCGGCGAATTGCCTGAAATTCGTACTTTCGCACCGGCAACCGAAGGAGGCGGTGATACGGAGACGAAAACGGTGGTCGAAGTCACCGAATCGGAGGATAATCCATTTCTACGAGGTCTCTCCAAACGTATGTCTCGTGGGAAATACGAGAAAAGTAAATTCATATTTGGCCGAGGCGTGTCCATCGAGGAATCGCCAAGATCCAGTCGTAGGCGTATGGCGGCTGAACGTAAAGCGGCCGTCATGCAAGCGGGCAAAGGATCGTTGGAGGAGACTGAAATCGATCACACTTGCGATCAATTGACGGAAGAAACGCCCGATCAATTGGCCGATGGTCAAAAGAGTCCTCGCAGGCGTCGGTACAGCGACGGTGATAAGAATCACCTCGATCCGATCATGGCTAGACGAGATGATTGGTTGAAAACCACCGATTCCGATATGGGATCGAGTCAAGAAGTCGATACGCCACCACCAGAACCGAATCCGGACACTAGATATCATTATGAAGATCTTGAAAAGAAGAAGGGGGAAAAGATAGACGCAAATAATGAGAAAAATGATGCAGGTATTTCGGATTTTTTTATTTCACTGACGCAGCATGCGTCATGACACGCTCTGAGCGGTTACAGTATACCCTTGTCGCAACATCCTACCAATCAAGATTCTCTGAGCGGTTACAGTATACCCACTCCCGCAACATGTTATCAATGATGCGCCTCGGAGCGGCTACAGTACACCCGCTTTTTTTACAGGTAAACAATCGGAACCTGTTCAAACGGCCGAAATGAATTCGAGTTTATTGACGGATTCGCAACGTAGGCGCGAAGAAAGGGCGAAAATGAAAAGAGTAAAGCTGCTTTTTTGCCACTTGTGACGTCAACGTTAGGAGTGACCTCTCGCACACATTTCAGGGCGTGAAAATTTCACACCTGAATTAGCGTGTGCAAATTGCGAAGCAATTTGTTTACACAATTTGCTCGAAATTTTGAGGGCGGTGTCGAAAATCCGTATGCTTTACTGTGAAGTTCAGTATACACTCATCGGTGAAATTTAAAAATCATGAAATTTCATTGGAAATCTAGAGATCGTATTTTGAAATACGCGTTTTGTTGGATCCCTAAAAACGTGCATTCCATTCATGACGGATATGTGCAATTATTGAATTTCAATCAAATTAAGCATAATGATGTGAATGAATGCTCATTAGCCTTGAAGGTGATTTCTAACATTTGCATATATTTTGAAAAATAATGATACGGTTTTTCAGGGATTTTTATCCGAAAGCCCTGGTCAATCGGAATCAACCGCACAAAATTCGGCTGCTCCTACTGAGAAGGCAGCTTCGACTGAAACCGTTCAAAAAGAGGATGTCAAGGAACGGTCCCCTCCGAAAGATGTTGAAAAATCCGAACCGATATCGATTCCTCCTATCGATGATCAGAAATCATCCAATCGAAGTACAGTATGCCAATCGCAAGAAGAAAACGCCCCGATCGATCCGGAGCCGAATAAACCGTCGGATTCCGTTGATCCGGAACAGCAGAATAAATCCAAGCCACCGCGTCGTCGTTCGTCTATCCCTGATCAAGATACGCGAAAATCCTCGGATACCTTATCCGGAACCCTGAGCACAGCTGAACAACGTCGTCACTCGTATCGTACGGCCATGGAAAATAATAGTTTGCACGATAGCCAGGACGGAGAGAAGAATGCGGCGCCGAAATCGGCAACCGCAACTGCATCGGGTACCGGAAGATCGTCCAGATATCCGCATCCGACTACTGGCGTATCCGTAGCGGATCCGTTATGGCTACAGTATGCCAGAGAAGAAACGAGGCATTATAAATCACCATATGCGCATGGTAAATTTTGAATAATTTCACGCATTCAATATGCGCAAATTTGGCATGCGGTTCTGAATTGCATAATTAGAAGCTTCCGAAATTTTGCATGCGTGCAAAAATAATAATTGAGCATGATTTGATTATAAATTACGAAAAGTTATGCATAGGCTAAATATGGACCATTTTCGCTGTATTTTTGCACGCCTAGAAGCTAGCTTTGATGGAGCTTCTAAATTTTTCCAAAATTCAGTCGTCAGCATGATTAAAATTCAATTAACTGAGGTCCGCATCTACCGTAAATACTCAAATACAAGCACCCCCTCGATTATAAGCACCCCTCGAATAGACACACCCCTCTGATGAGAACAGTTGAAAAAATAGTAGCACCCCCTCGATTAGAAGCACCCTGTCAAATCTGAAACCTACACAGTATGCTGACTTTTGGCCATTGTGACCATTCAATGCATATCATTCAGGGCACCATTTGTGGTTGAAATAATAAAAGCACCCCTCGAATAGACGCACCCCCTGAGCATGGTTTGAAAAAATACAAGCACTGTGCTTATATTCGAGTATTTACGGTATCTAAATGTTTGACTATTCTGACCTTGCTCAAATTATGCATGCATCGCAATGGTTATCATAATTTTTGGCTAAACTTAGGCTGAAAATTTACAGATATTACAATGGCACGTTCGTGTGATGAAACGGGCGCAAATGCAATCATATTTCGTCGTAGAAGGTTTTATTCTGCTGTATATGATTTCCGACGTGGACGGTTTCAAATTTGATGCATCAGCCTAGAATTCAGTTTTGAAATTTGTTTATTTTTTTGCATGCTTTTTATGTTCAGTCAGCCTTTTGCCCTTCGGCTAGGCGTAGCAATAAATGAGGTGCATAAAATGCCGGGGTGGATTGGATTAGCATAATCCAAGCGGATTTGAGTAATCAGAAAATGCAAGATTAAGGGCATGGGATTAGCTTGATCCAGAGTAATCCAAGGGGATATGCGTAATCCAGAAGGCCACAGGATGCAAGATCAACTTGACCTTGCGTAATCCAAATCACGGATCAACCTGATCCAACGTGATATGCATAATCCCAAAATATGACCATTGATTTTTTTGGCGAAAATTTTATTGGCAGTCATATTTGACCCAGAACGCAGTCAAAAATCGCCAGTCAAATTATACTAATATGCAGGCAAAAACATTCTCATGTCTAGGCCTAGATTTTGTAACAGTGGATTTATAATTTTCATGGGTAATAACTTTGTCAGTCGCGGGGGTGTAACAGTCGAAGTAAATTCAGTGCCGGGGTCTATCAGTGGAAGTAAATTTCATGTTCTTTTGAGTACCCTAAAATCTGCCTGCACAAAATGATTTTTGCACATTTGCCTGCGCACTAGTATTTCTGACTGTACAGTAATAAAATTTGACTGCGGGTTAATTACAGGCCGATTTTTTTTCAGCTCACGATCGAACCGACGAAGATTACTATAGTCAACGATCGCATTTACCGCAAAATTCATCGTATCGAGTCGGCAGTACATATCCGACTCGTGAATTATCACCACCCAGATCATCCGCGTACGGTCCTGTATTTCGAAGTTATATCGATCCTTTGGAAAGTGCGGCTACCGCTTACAGTACTCCCACACCGTACACTCATCAAAGCTCGATCACGGCTCCGTCTCAAATCGGCCGAGGTAGAAAACCGAAACCTCTTTATCATCAATCGTCCACGGACGAAGCGGAGGAGACGAAACGTTATTCAACGTCCACGAATCAAAGCGTGGTCGGATATTCGCCGGTTTACTCTAGACGCACGACGGGCGGCGGTGATTATTATCGATCGCTCTACGATGATAATGTGGTCTATCGTAGATCGCACTACGACGTTCAACCGGCCGCCGAACCGGAGGATACGGATACGTCGAATACGAATCAATTTCGGGTCTTCCAACCAAAGGGATTGATTAAAAAACGATCCAGATCGTTGGATAAAACGCAAGCGCGTAGGATAATGTCCGATACGAATGATGATCAAGACGAGACGAGTGCGCATTATTCGAGTAATCGATACGAGACCGGCGCCAGCGTCGGTGCACGTCAACCATCCGTGGATGCCAATTCGAAATCGCAATTGAAAAGTATACTCAAAAAACAGCCCACGTTGGACACCAGTAGTCCCACGGTGTACGGTAGCCGATACGGTGATACTAGTGAACGCAAAGGATCAGATCCGGATTCGAATCGATCGATGAATTTTATCGAACGTCTAAGACGTCATTTGAGTACAGAGAAATCACCCGAACCCCCTGATTATATATCCGGTACCTCGTCGAATGCGAGGACGAGAAATGATTCAACATTATTCAATACGCCGAGTGAAAATTCGCAAAATGATTACGCCACGGATAGCAACGATGCGAAACCGGGTCGTAAGAAAAGGCATTTAATGGAATTAGGCCGTAGAAGAACCACCGAAGTTCGCTATGGTGCTCCGAATAGTGATGAGTACGGATCCAGTGCAACGAAACGTCCAACATCGCCCATCGAAAAGATCAAAGGATTCTTTAGCGGTACTCAGAAAACTGGTACCAACACTGGTACGAGTACTTATCATTATCCCGTATCACCGTTTTCTGGTCAACCGTCACCGTTCGCCGCTTATCAAGCTGCTCAAGCGGCCGCCAGAGGCGAAATTAGCTCCAATTATACACCCAGCAGCGGTTACAGTAGGAAACCGTATCAAAGCGGCGCGTATCGTCCATACGCACCGTCCTCCACTAGTCGATATTGGTTCGAAGATAATTCTAATTTGTACTGAATCTAAATATGGGCATCGATTTTAGCAATAATTGAAAATGCAGTATATTTTTCTGATTATCCATAGTCGTCGAGATTTTGGACCCTGATTTTTCTTGTGATTAACTGTGATAATGCGCAGATTTGCATGTGCAGTTTTTGCATGCTGTTGAGATGGGCTTTATTGGATTTATTCGAAATGGTGCTTTGAAAAAAATGTCTTTTGGTGTGAAAAAATGTATGGTGCTATCAATGCCCAAATTTTCGTATCTGATCCAAAATAAGTGCCATTTATTGCTTGAAGGTATATGGCAGGCATAATGTCAGAACCACTGCCTTTTAGGGGTGGGCAAAGTCGAATGTTGACATCTCGCTGATCCGACCCCTGATGTTCCAGTATACTAATACTAATACTAAAACCTCATACTAAAATGTTTTTGGAATTAGTATACTATACTAATACTATACTGAAACTCAAGGAGATTTTATACTATAATTATACTATACTAAAACTACAACCTAGTATTAGTACAGCTTTTGGTAAAATATTTGAA
>JAQIWJ010000773.1:0-16228 GCA_034695185.1 Discolaimus major
TATCATGAAATTCTGATGTCTGGTTATGGAGAAATTCTACCACAAAGTGGGTAAGTTTCTTTATAGACACCCTGTAATTATCCAAAATCACTTCTTCCAAATGAATGCATCCAGAAATTTCAGGGGTGATCCTCATTTTATCCGTTGCATAAATCCGAATTTTGAGAAGGCGCCTGGGAAATTCGATCCAGCAATTGTATTACTTCAGATGAGGAATATGGGTGTATTGGATACTGTACGGATCAGGAAGCTCGGATATCCGATCAGATATCGATTTCAGAATTTCATCATGAGGTGGGGAATGATTGCAAATCATGATTTGCAGGATTGAAAAAGATAATCCAAAATTTCAGATATCGATGCTTGATCCAAAAGGAGGATTTGGTGAATCTGGCTGAAAGGGAGGCTTGTGATCGATTGATATCGACCGTTGCGCCGAATTTAATGAATACGTGTCAGATTGGAGTGTCCAAAGTAAGACAATATTACAGCAGTGACAAATCAACCATCCCATTTCACTCCCATTTTTTAAATCTAAACTAAACATCAGCCCTTGCTCGTACTATTCTAATGCACAAAATCCAACCACTTTCCAGGTGTTCATGAAAAATTCACTTCGAGAAGTCTTGGAGAAATTACGTGATAAACGATTGCATTCAGCAGCAGTGTTAATCCAGAAGAATGCCAGGTCATTCGTGACCAGAAGGAGATTCAAGCTAATGAGATCATCGGCCACCAAAATTCAAACATGCGTTAGAGCGTGGCAAGCCAGGTAAAGAATTTGCACAGCAGTGCAATTGCATGCAATTCTGCAGTGCATTCTGCAGCACTGCAATTGCATGGCATTGATTTCCAGAAACAAATTTCGTAAATTAAAATCGGCTGTGTATCGAGATGCTGAACAGCAAGCCAAGAAATCAAGGCAATTGCAAATGTACGAACATATGAGGCAGGCGGCGTCTGCAGTGGATGATCATGGGAAGGATAAGGTGATCAGAGTGATCAAAAATCATAGATATACATGATCATATGTTGGTATTGTAGAAAAGCAAGAATTTCTCCATTGCTGGAGTCCATCATTTGGATTTACCACAGGAATTGACATCCATTTTGAACAGTATGCCAGGTGTGTATTGGAGGCTTGGTAGTGCGGAGTCCAGTATATTATCGAACGAACCAGATGGCACGCTGCCTTTTGGCAATTGAAAACAGCATTTGCAACTGCACTTTTGACTGTCCAGCTTCATGTGCTTCTGAACCCATGCAGTTATGCATGCAAATTTCGCAATTCTTGCCCAGTCAACCTGCCAGCATCAATGCTGGCACATCCATACCCATCCCTGCACCGATATCCCTGTCAATCAACGAGAAAATGACCACTTTTCAGAATGGGATCGTCGAAATCGACAAGAAAAAGTCGTTCGGACGGCTGGATCTGACGTATCGCTGCTTCCGAATCAGGAAAATCGATATACATTGCCACCTGATTTGCAAAATTATCCATTCTCCAAATTCGTCCAAGCTAATTTCAAAGTATGCATTTTGCACAGTGCCATGGCCATGCGTTTTGCATGGCATCACAGGGTGTATGATCGAAATTGATATGCGGTAATTGCAGTCATGATTTCATGGCCAGGCCATGATCAGTAGGATCGGTAATATCTGATCAGAGCATGTTCTGCAGAATCATGTATTTTTCACTGCTTTGATGATTTTGGCATTTGATGGTGCAAAAAGAGGATTTAATCCTGATGCGATTCGAGGCATTTTGCTAATGGTTATCAATCTCAAAATTCTTATTGCTCTTTGGCATCAGTCTGACAATTCTATAATTAATTCAATCCAAATCACACCCATCATATCACTCGAAATTGCATCACATCTAAACTCCATTTTACAGCCCCGCCCTGCCAAATACAACTTTTCCCTTGCCAGTAGCAATTTTCAAGTGCTTTTCGCTTGTTTCTTTTTGGAGTATGCATAAAAAGCAGGTGCCATATGGTCAAGACCACTTTGTGGACTGGACGTTCCCGTGTTTTTATTTGAATATTTACAATCCATTGTGTAAATAATGGACTACTAGGAGGAGCCAGGCAAATTTCCATGAGGGCTTATTTGTATGCAAATTTTTACTGGTCTGTTGACCATTAGGAAAGCTGGTTTTTTACATTGGCTAACTTTGGGAGTGACCAAAGCACCCACAGGGGCATGGTAACATCGATATTTTGCTTGATAAGGATACTTTGATTGCAGGCAGTCCATCTACAGATTGAAATTGTCAGCCATACCTCGCTTATATGCAAATTTTTACACATCAAAATCCAAGCAATCCCAAAATTCCCCTATTTTTCTAGAGTCACATTTGGCAAATGAGACGAGAACCAGTGGCTACACCATTCTTGCCAAAGGAGAATGATATTGACTTCCAGGATTCTCTGATCGTGTTCAAAATGGTACTGATCACATTGATCACTAATCAGTGATCAACTGATCAGTGATCATGATTTGCATTGCAGATACTTCGATACATGAACGACGTTTCATTGACATTCACTCAGGAAGTGATGTTGGCTAATTTCATTATGCAAAAAGTAAATTTGCATATTGATCCTTGGGATTTGGATATTGGGAGACTGAGAATTTTATCTGGCTGAAAAATGCAATTGCCCAGAAATATTGCATGCATCCTTTCATAGCCATTTTGAATCAATCTAAAAAACCTAAATAGTACACCGTGCATTTTCAGGGCCTCAGCAAACCGATACTTCGTGATGAGATCTACGCCCAATTAGTAAATCAGACACATGCTAATCCAAATCCAGCTAATCAAGAACGTGGATGGTGGTTGATGGGATTATGTGCATCGGCTTTCCCACCATCACCTGCCATGTACAAATATATGCTAAAGTATGTGCATCGATTTGGACTGATCAGATTGATCAGGTTCATATGGTAGTTATCGATTGATCACTGCAAGGCATATTTGCATCCATCATAGCTATTTTGTGTCCATAAATTGTCAATCTTGTCAGCCACATGCAATTTTTGCAATTGACCCATTTTCAGCTACATCATGAACAGTGATTGCGATGGATACAAATCGATGCTCCAAAATCGATTATCACAAGCTGCCCATAGTGAAGCAGCATTGACCAGAAGATATCCGCCATGCGTGATCGAGCATAAAGCGGTTCAGGAGAAAGCTAAAATGGCATTGCCAGCTGCATTGGCTGATGGTAAGGCATTGATGGCTGATTTGGTGGTCACTGGTCACTGATCAGGGTGATGGATCACATGGGGTGATCGCAAGGTGATCACACTGATCACAATGTCATCAGATCAATTATGCAAGCATATTTGCTTTTATGCAAGTTTCAATCCAGTTTGAACTGCTGAATGTTATCCAATCAATCGATAATGAATAATGATTCCCCTCAGGCACAAAAATACGATGCCAAATCGAACCGTGGACAGTGGCTGGTGAATTTGCCCAGACTGTCCTCAGAGAAAAGTAAATATACCATGCATTCCAATTTCCTGTATCTGCAATCGATCTAATTCCAGAGGCTTGGATGAAACGAGAGGTTGGACAGTGTCCTTCACAAGTCCAGAAGTGGATATCCGTTTGAATGGATCGGATTATTTACTGGATGTGATATCGTATTTCGAATTACCCAATACATTCCCCGCATTGAAATCGGAATTCTTGGTCGCACCCAGATCAGCTGCGACCAGAAATGGCAGCTATGCTGGGAGTCAACAGAAGAATTCCACGAACGGAAGCAGTACAATGAATATCAGGTATAGAAAATTTTTGTCAGGGCAGACACCAAATCAGCACCAGATGAAAATGCTAAAAATTTACAGCAAACAATCAGCATCATATTACTGTCCACCTTTTCCCATGGCTTCTGCTTGCGAGTCTTGATTTATGCACAATATTTCAGGAAACCTGATCATAATGCACCTGTGGTCATTTCGAGCCATGGGACCCAAAGGCCAAGTGATAATATACAATCCAGAAATGATTCCGTGCAAAATCAGAGGCAAAATGAGCCTGGTAAAGCATTTTTTCAGTTTTTGCAATGATGATCTGATATAATCATAAGTTAACATCGCCAGTTATGATCAGTGGTTTCAAAATATCTGTCCATTTAGCACCACAAAGAAATCACAGGCAAGAACAAAATGCTAATCCTCACGGAAACCAGCCTAATCGTCAATCCTCAACATCCTCATCACCAGTATCTGATCCGACTCAAGATCCAAGACCAGCCAATGGTCAATTCCAGGATCCACAGCAAAGAAGTGGTCACTCATTCCAAGATCCAATCCCAAGACCGACCAATGGTCATTCATTCCAACCAATCAACGCTCAGCAGTCCAGACCATCCGCAGCTGAGCCAAGGATAATCCCTGTACGCCGAGAAGAATCCAAGCAATCGCAAAACCCATCCCAGGGGATTGCCACCATGAGAGAAAATATGCATGCAATGCAAGGAATGAGGGATTTCCAAGGATATCAAAATCAACAGAATGATCATACGCCAACTGTGACCATGAATATAATGAGGCCGTTGAATCAGAATTATCAAATGCCCAGTATCGGAATGCATGATCAGCAAAGTACGGCTGGGAATCGGACAGTGGATACTGTATCTTATTGTGGTGAGTTGTTAGGGCTTCGAGGCCTCCCGGTATTGTCTGCAAAAATTATGCAAATTTTAAAATTACATTTTGAAACTGTGCAATGCTCAAAGGATGAGCAAATGCGATTTCATTGAATTTGCAAATTTGCATTATTTCCTGATAGGCAGATGGTGATTTGCTCAGAAATGATATCCAATCTATCCAGTACTCCCTCAAAAAATCACCATGCAAACATGCTTGCATTCAAATCTGACCCTTTTTTAGGGTCCGTCAATGTGAGACCAGGCATACCAGAAGTGGTCCTTCCGCCATCTGGAAGCAGCAGAGCATCCACTGTTACTGAAATGCCAAATTATCATCCGGATGAATTGGCTTATGGAAGAGGTAGGAAATATTTCTTACTGGTTATCACAGATCAGGCAGGCATTGCTCAATCTATGGATTTTTGATCGACTTGCAAATTTTATATGATCACAGGTAATACAGGGAGGCTTGAATTTGTACATCGGAAAGCAGGTTTTTTTCTTCGGAAGACAGATAACGATTGCCGCCAAATGTTCATGGCAGATTTTACAGACTCTTTGCTTCATAAAATCCAGCCTGAACTGAGACATATTTGTCATGGCATGACCACACATTTACTGAACAATATAGATCAAATTGCAAAGTAGACAATGATGAAGCGGGATTTTCCCAAATCTTACCTGACGCAATTAGCATTGACCACTGTTCAACTCTAGCTATCATGGCAGGCATGCTAACAATGCCTACATGCCTTTGCCATGCGTCAGGCTCCAAAGCTCCAATCCAAGCCTATCCTTTTTCAGGAGCCCTGAATCGAGGCCGTATGGCTCCATCCGAATATTCCGCACGAAGTATGGCCAGTCATATCCGAAACGTGGCTATTCCATCCAAGAATTCTGATGTGGATAAATTCCTGGACGAGTTATTCGAACCTGTGAGCATTGATTGCAATGATCGCAATGCAATTGATAGCAATCGCATACTTTTCAGGTATTGCACGATTCCACAATCGATGATATTTACGATTTGCGAAGTATTGCGGCTAGTATAAAAGGAGGCGGTGATAATAGTACATTGACCAGGAATGGTCCTGGTCGTGGAATGATGACCCCACAAGGGTCCACAATGATGTTGACCACTGCACCCATGATCCCTCAATTCATGCCGCACATGAATCAGAATGTAGTCATGATGGTACCAATGGATTGTATGTTATGATCAATGATTATCGATCAGGATTATCATGATCCGATTTTAGCTATGAGAATGTTCAATATGGCTTCAATGGATGGTCAGTATTCAATGATGAATGCTAATTGGGCATCAATGGTAATTTTGATATCCATCGACGAAGAAGTAGCAATGCGTTCCAGCATGCCAAATTTCATCAGAACAAGAAACTCAGTATAATTCAAAAATTTGCAAAACCAGCACATGTATTGCACTAGTATTTTGCAATGCTGAAATTTTCAGCTTGCTTTCAATTTGCACAGATGCTTGAATGCTTCTATTCGTCCGTCATTTTCTTCTGATTGCCAAAGCAATGCAAATTTCAGAATCCCCAAAATGGTCAAGAGATGATCCCTCGACCACCAACCCATGGTGAATCCATATCCACAGTGACCATGAACAGCATGATCCCATATCAAAATCGATTTAATCAAAATCACATTCATTATCAGCAACAATTACAATTGAGCCCTGTTCCATCGAGTACCATGTTCGCACCGGCTATGCTGAGTCCAACTGCGTCCACCATCACTGCGATCACTGCACCCACCGTCATGCCATTACAAGTGTCCACTTTCGTGCCTGTATGCCGAATTTGAGCAATTTGGACAGAAATGCAATGGTTATTTTGTAGATGTCCATGACTGCATTGGCATCACCAGTATTGACTGTACAGCCAACATCGCCTGTCCAATTTGGGACAATGTAAGTGATCAGATGAATTGTGATTTATCCACAAGAGTCGACAACACAGCGAGCCAACCAATAATCTTGTAAATTTACATGCAGAAATGATCATTAGCATTCACCTAAAAGTGATGCAAGCACAGGAGGCATGCGTGGCTGTGTCAAAGCCATAGATCGATGCATCTAATCGGGCTGATCAGTTCGTACCATTCTCTGATCACTTGGCCTGATCGATAATCTGATCAGTCATGATCATTGATTATTAGAAAACATTGTGCACGATAGTTGGCCTTGGATTTTTGTATTGATGAAGGCCAAATATTCATTGCTTGGCAGTATTTGACCAATCGATATACAATAGTGATTAGATGTGATTTCGCCTTTTTATTTTTCAGTATAATTTGGGGGACATTTCATCCGTGTACTGCTAACAATCAAGTTAGCATTCCATAAATACCCACTTTACAACATCATTTCCCATGCCAGCAAGAAAATCACCTTTCTGGCCTCATGAATCGAATACACCCTTTTCTTATCTCTGTTTGGTTTTGCCCTCATTTTGCGGATGTTTTGCTCTTATCACTGGCAAATTTATCCTGGTGAAAAACATTTCATTGAGGAGTCGATTGGAATGCATTAGTTTGCAAACTTGGGCATAGCTAGATTTTCAAATTTCTGTTAAGAAAATTTGGATATGAGTGTGGATTGATACGGGACGGAAACATTTGCAAATACGCAAATCAAAAATTTGCCAGTTCATTGGAAGTATGGCATTGAGGCTGAATTTCAGCCATCAGCGCAATCAAACAGGAATTAGCATTTGATGCTGCAAAATGCTTTTAAATTTCACCCTATTCATAGTTGCAGCAATCGTGAATATTTTCTCCAAAATCATTGATCTGAATCACAATCAGCAAAATCACTTCATATCCAAATCGATGCTTACCTATGCTAAAAATGGGAGTGTCCAAATTGCACATGCCAAAACCGGCAGTACCAAAAATGGCATTGCCAATTTTTACAGGCAATCACAACGTTCAAATCAAACCATGCTCTCACCCACTGGCGTACCACCTGAACCCAGTTACCCGGCACCGAATATGCCAAAAGCATCAATGCAAGCCCCGGATCCACCTTCAGTGGTTCATATCCCACCAGATCGGATAAATCCAATGGCTAAATCCGTCCAAAATCAGCAAATGAAGAATGGCAAAAACGGACAGGTACACTGTAGCTTCTGGACACAGTGTCCAAATGCTTCGGCCAATGCTTGCTGGCTTTTATGCTTGCACTGCATCGCAATTCCAGGTTGCTTTCAATGATTACCAATTTTATCAACCTCAATCGCACATGATAAAACGACCTGACCAAAGGGGTCAAGATTATAGTCATCATGATCAGCAGTTACAGCCTCGTCGTGGTGTGCCATACCAGAATTATGAATTGCAAAAGGGTCATAGTACAATGACCCTGGGTTCCACTATGACCGCTGATGAGGATTATGATGAAGAATACGATGACGAGACTGCCACTACATATTCGGCTACTATGAGCAATTTCTCCTATGGTCAAGAAGCGTATGGTCGACGTGGCCAGAAGTTGCTGAATGTATGCTTGCATTTGCTGATTGCTGGGTTGCGGTGCAGGGTCATTTTTGCATGGTCAGCATGTAGGAATGCATGCTTTGCTTCAGCTGAAGCCATTTTGATAAAAAATTATGCATCTTTGAAGAAGCGCGATTGCAAGCAATTTTTGCACACAAAATTTCGTGCACTTTTGACACCCTGCTGAATTTGCAATTATGACACACTGCTTTGCATATGGCAGCTGCTTCTGCAGATTTTGCAAAGCCACGCAATGCAAATGGCTAATACCCAGCTGCTAATTGTCAGCAAGCTCCGTTGGAACTTGCTCAAGCGCTCAAAAAATTCAATTTCAGCGTATGGGTCCCCAAATGACCATTGCTGAAGAGGCAAGTGAAGAGACAGAAATCTATGATCGCCATGGAAATAGCCTATTGGTCGGAAAAATGAAGCCGACATCCACGAATGCGAGGTATGCAGATCGATCATGCTAATCAGTCAATTCAGTGCCAGAAATTGGGCAATTTCACTTGTCATTTTATTGCGCAAATTCGAAACTTTGCTTAAGTTGGATAATATTCCTGTGAAGATTCGGCAGATGGAATTCAGTACACCAAACTTGCATTAGATTTTATAGCTTTTTTGACGCATGATGGGACAAAAGCCCAAAACAATCCCTTAGCGCAGCTGTAAATCCTGACCCCATTTTTGGACGCAATATGTAGCATTAATCATATCCAAATTAGCAATTGCATGAATTCAAATTTTCAGATACGTTGGTGCAGTTCAAATCACTCCGCAATCAGCACCATATGGCCAAATCCAACGTCCACACGATGGCCCAACTCACACAATCCGTGATATTGCCAAAGCGGCCAGGGAAGGCAAAATATCTCCACCGAATGACCAATCAGCTCCACAGAATCCTGGTTCGATGACCATCCCAGCGGCAGTACTGCCTGCACAGGCATCACAACCTCAAATGACCCAAATCCAGCAAAGGCCAGAAATTCAGGAACCAATCCAGACAACTCCATCACCACCGAATCAAGGATTGGTTTATCGATCTAGTGATAAACAAAAACAAGAGATGATTGCATTGGAGAAATTGAAAGCGAATTCTCAATATTTGCCTCCGCCATTGGATGAAGTGAAATTGATCAGGCATCAATCGATGAAGCAGGATACTGATCAGGGGTATCGTCAAGGTCAATTTGATCAACGATCGAATCAGTTTGATCAACGTCCCAATCAATTTGATCAACGTCAAAATCAGCAGTTTGACCATCGATCAAGTCAGCAATTCGACCAAAGGTCAAGTCAGCTTGACCAACGTCCACACCCATCCATGTCCCCTGACCAACCCCACAAAAATCAAATGTCCAAACGTGAAAAATCGGACGATGCATTGATCACTCAACGTATCAAAGAATTGGAGATCAAACGTTTGGATTCAGTATCCAAAGCTCAACAAGATCAACAACGCGAATCCTATTCCCAAGCCGAACGCGAATGGATGGCTCAATTGAAGAAATCCAAAGGCGTACAAGAAATCGATTACGATGATCACGCACTGATCGGTGATGGAAAAAGCCTACTTCACCAACACGGTGACGAATTCGATCGATATGCATTCACTAAAACTGGTCAACACATGGCCAGTCTGGGTGTGAAGAAACAGGAAAATGTGAAAGAGGAAAATGATCGATTCGGAGATTGGGTCCATGAGAATATCCCAATGCCAGCGTTTAGAGAGGATGATCAGATTTATCCAAGGGATCAGCATGGATATGAGGATGATTTGAATGGGACAGGTAAATTTGGTCACTGCTAAGCAATCAGGAGTGGACTGCCTGCGTCCAGATTTTGTTTGAAAATCATAGATCATATTCTTGGGACAGTGCATAAGCATTATACCGAGATTGATTTGCAAAATTTTGCTGATTTGAGCATTTTGACACAGCAAGGCCGAATTGTATCTTTACCTCAGTCACAATCTTTTCATACAAAAATGCATCCTCCCACAATTCCCTGCCCATGCACAATCACTTATTCTACAGACCCATCAAATTTTCAGCCCCTGTTCCAGTTCAATCTGGTGTGGATTTGCAAACGGCCATCAACGATGCCCATGTATGGACTGGACCTCCGGGCGATCATACGAAAAGCCTAGAGGCTATTCGGAATGCCCAGAAAGACCCGAGACGAAAAGGTCCATTACTTTCTTACGAAGATGCCCCGTGGATATTCCATGTTCAAAAAGAGGTGTGCATATTTTTTCAAATTGCATGCAAATTGAGATGCTGAATTTTGGGTGCTGATCTGTTGCCTGACTCAGACCCATTGCTGAAAGCATTGCAAATATTTCAGCTCTTTTATCCGAACGAATCCCTGGATAATCAAGAATCATTGGATTTGGTATTTTACCAAATCGTACGTGATGTGTATGAATGGAATCCTTTCCGAATCAGGAAACATGAAAGGGAACAAATGTTGGCTACTTTGAGTAAGCAATTGGGTCATAATTGCGCAATTCTGGCATGGGCAGCTGAAATTGGCAGCCTGGATTCTGGGAAAGCTTGGGGCATGCATTTAGCAGATGTGCATGCAAATTGAGAACAGGGATGTCCCAATGTGATTTTATGTTGTTCTGGGTTTTTGGAGAATTAATTGATTCTACAACCGGAATTCATGCCATTACTCAAGGGCACTAATTTGCATTCGATTAGCACATGATGCGCTATAGTGTAAACCTAAACCGCCATAACCTGATCCCCTCTGCCCTTCAATTTGGTCGGCACGGCTGACAGAATAAGGCAGCTAACCTGAGAATCATGCATACTTCTGCATGTAATGGAGAATCAATTCTTTCGTTAGCCATGCAACAACAGGAGGGCAGAGGGGATCAGGTTATGGCGGTTTAGGTTTAGTTTTATACTCGATCAGTCTTCTTAGGATCAGTGCGTCCCTTGGTAGAAAGCCTGATCTTATTTCATCTAGTGCACAGTCATGCCAATAATCCTAATTTACATCCAGTAATACATACGTCTCAACGTGATCTTAAGCGTGATCAGTCTCATCAGAGTCCATTGCTAGATCTGTCCATTATGCCAAAAAATGATAAAATCAATTCCAGGATACTACGATATCGATCCACAGACAATGAAATCACCCAAAATCGCAGCATCAGTGAAACGGACAATCGTTGACACAGCCAGGACATGGCCATTGTACTTTTGCAGATTCTGTCACATTGTGGTGAGTCATCATTGGTCACTGCCATGTGAATTCCTGCAGAAAATCAGTTGTGCAGTGCACAAAATTACAACATCCATTCAATTTTGCCATTGATTGCTTGTAAATTTGATAATTTCAATGGATTGATAAACCAAAAATCAATATTTCAGGAAGATAGAAAATCAGAATACGTTGCCCAATTGCTGGGCATTTCGGAGACTGGCATTCGATTAGTGGTCCGCAGTTATGCAAATCCGGAAGAACCGTTGAAAATTCTGGATCACTTCGAGTACGTTTTGCTAGGCTGGGAGAATGATGCTTAGAAAAGTGTAGATAATATGGCGAGGCATTCGACTTTTGATTCTGGCGTATTCGACGACACTGCTTTTTTTAAACAAATTGAATTCGATAGCGCGAGATAATCGCAGAGATAGCCCAAAACTTGCCCATATGTCCTTAGCAGGACGTCTGCTAGCCGTCTCTGACCAATCAAAAGCGAGCACGTTCCTGACTCCGCCCACCTATAGGGCAGTGCCATTGATGGCAGGGCATACTGTAACCGCTTTTGTGGAAGGTCATTGACCAATCAGAGTGGTCACTGATTATCTCCACCCACCAGGCCTACACTTGGTCCAGGCATCCTGTAGTATGCATTTTGATCTGTGGTTTTTGATGGCATTGATTTTTGATGCAAAAAACTCTCCTCGCGGAATATTACTACACGCGCAAACCTTTAGAAGAAAATGCATTTTTGAATCTCACTGCACTTCCAAAACTTCAACACAATCTGTGCGTGGAAAAAGCGATAGTTTAGTATTTGCAATTGGTACAAAATGTGATGAAATTAGTGCACTGATTTTGCATCACGATAGCATTAGTTCACTCACAGTCCATCAATGCATCCCGATTTCCTTGCAGATACGAAGATATCGATCGAGTCGAAGTGCCTGATCAAAATTTACTATCCATCATCACGTTCAATAAAATCCACGTGCGTTTGTTCACTGAGAAAGCTGAATCGATCAAAGCATTGATCGATGAGTATTTGTATGGACCGAATCAGGTGAGGTCCAGCATGTGTGCTTGACCAGTGGTCAGCATGACAGCTGCTGATCTGCATGGCATGCACATGCAATGGAATAGATTACTGATAGTATTTCAGTGATTATCACTTGATTTATGCATATTTGACCAATGGTCAGCAAATGACGATTGCTGTTTTTGACTGGCAATAACGCCTTGCATTACATATAAGTGAAGATCACTAATAACACTTGAGTCATATATTGCTAGACCCAAAACTATGACCAAATATAACCCGCATCCAAAACATCGATTTCAGGGCAAGCAATACGTTCGTGCCTGTGCTGATTACATTACAAAGGAACCGAATTTACTCAGTTTCCGAAAAGCTGATATCATCCAACTAGTGACCAATATGCAAGAGAATTACTTGGGATCTGGTACGCTGTATTAATCAGCATTGGTCATGCATAGAGTGACCAATCATTTTAGGCTGGTTGTATGGGAAATTCAATGGCCGTTATGGGAATTTTCCCAGCAATTATGTGGAGTCGTTTTCTGAAAATCAGGTAGGCAATGCGGCATAAGATCAAATTGTAAATTTTCATGAGAAGGGAAATTATATTTGCATTTTAATGCGTCGAGAACGATTGAAGCAATAGAAACAGTCAGCATCTCTTCAGCAAAAAATGACACCTTCCCAATAGCAACTTTCGCATTTGCACTGCAAATGCATGCATCCTCTAAATTGCACAAGCATGGCAAAATGCATGCGTCTCCCAAATTTCCCAATCCTATCAATCCATTCAAAATCCACAAATCGCATTAGTATAGGCCAATTTTCCCTGGGATTTATTCGGCCATTACCTTTCCTTTGCATGCCCATTTCCATATGCAGTTCTCATCCATTACCATATTAGGCGGTGAAAATGGATGTCTTTTTCTGCAACACTCGAAAATCTGTTTGATCGATGAAAAACTGGGTCATACTGTATTTTCGGGTGACGCATGGCACATTCATGCATATGATGGGCATTTCTTGTCCACAAATGAATTCAGGAAATGGGCATTGAAATTTCGAAGATTTGCGACCAAATATAGAGCAGTGCGTATGAAAATGGCCGTTCTCCTTGAACTTGCGGTCACATATACATGCAGACCATGTATGGACACGTGCCAGAAGATTTTGGCCTAGTTTTCTTGTGTATGGATGGTGAAGATTGCAGTTGGCTGGTGTATTTTGGGCCAGACGGCTGGGATGGGTGTAGAATTTGAGCAAATAGTTTTGAAAATGTGTATGTACTGAGCAATTTCGTCCCACCAATGCTGAAATTTATGTCCAAATTAAAACTTCAGATGCTAGCCAGATTAGCTTTGCATGCTGATCGATCAGTATCTTTATGATTGATGTCATATCAGCTGATAATCAGCCAGTTGCTTCTGCAGATGCAGATCAATCATATGATCATTGCCATTGATGGCAATGATAGCCAGAAATGACCAGTCCACTGCCATTTTTCCCATGCCCCATGGATAACCATTGATTTTTCAAAACCTTGTTTTGGCTAGGTGTTGATGGTCCAAGTTGCAAATATACGTATTCATAATTTCTGAATGCTGATACGAATGGCATGCAGAATGCAAAATATTGAATTTGCACAAAACTGAATATTCCCAGAATCTTTGCAATCAGAAAATCGATTATCGATTACAGTAATCCATCAATCAGACTCTTATTTTTCAGCCGCAATCCACTGCTGACCATCAATTCTGTGGTGGACCCAATGAAAGTATGATGCCAGAAGGAATGATCGATGATCAATTCAACGAAGCCATGTTGAATGGATCCATGCCGAGACATGGCAGAGGGAAAATGACCATGATGGAATTCGCTATGATGCATTTCAAACACGCCCCTTCCAGGTACAGTGATAAAATCAGCATGCTGATTACTAATCAGCATGATTTCAGTGGAAGACCAGAAGATGGAGATGGGAAACCGCAGAAAAAATCCAGTATGTGAAGCTGGAATTGCAATTCTGGCACCGCAATTAGGAAGTCCATTTGAAGCATGGGTCACCTTTTCAGAAAAAGAGTGGACGTGGAAGGAATTCGCTGATATGGTGAAATTCTCTAAGGTAAATTTGGCATCAGTGTGCATTGCTGGAAATTGCAAGTATTAAAAATGCAAAACATGCTTTTGAAGAGTGTGATTTTCATGAGGATTGCTTATTGGTCGAATGATGTCGCATTGCTTGAGCAATAAATTCTGATTTCTAAGCCTAAAATGACCAATGGTAATTGGCCAATGATCTGTTGGGTCATGATGTTTCGAAATGCATTTATAAAAAACGTGATTTTCTCATGCTTAATTTATGACGCCCCTTGCCTTGCAATTCAAAATATCTCCTTTTCTAGAGTCCAATTCAGTCTTCACTATTGAAGCTGGACAAAGGAGAATCAAATAAGCTATCAGTTGAATGCTTCATAAGTATGCCCCAATCTCATCCCAGTTTATCCATCCAAAATCCGTGGGTTTCTAGACATCATGACTTATATGGGCGATTATCCACTGAAAAAGGATTCCACAATTGTGGATTGCGTCTATCGGCTCCTCATGGTCTGCCACCATCATCCACAAATGCGCGACGAAGTTTATTGTCAAATCGTAAAACAAACTACGAATAATAAAAGCACAAAACCGTAGGTTTCTGTGCATTGCTAAAATTGCGCAATTTGACTCCAGAATGATTTCTAGGGACAGTGCAATACTCGGATGGCGTTTATTCTCCTTATTGACAGGATATTTCGATTGTTCAGAAGTGCTGAAACCGTATTTGATGAAGTATTTGAGCGAAGCTGCCAACGATATCCGACGTGCATACCATGGAACGGCGTCGATATGTTTACAGAATATGAAGCAAACTTTCAAATATGGGGGCCGGAAATATTTGCTCAGTGCTAGGGAAATCGAATCGATTACAGTAAGCCAGTATTTGGATATTGACATGTGCCAGGCAGTGCCTGCACTGCATCATTGGGTCTGCCCTGAAAAATCAGTTCCCTTGATTGCATGAAACTTGATGGTCCTTTTTCTTCATAAAAATTGATGCTTTCAAAATTTTGATGATGTCTGTTGCAAAAGTGTGGCTACTAATTTCAGAATGGCAAAAATCTCAAAAGACAAGTCTACCATCTCCCAGGTGGCACCAGGAAAGTGGTAAATACAAAATCGATTACAGTAGTTGAAGAGGTCATCCAAGAACTTTGCCAAGAATTGAATATACGCAGTCCATTGGAGCAACAAGAATTTTGTCTATGCTATGTTGTGGAATCAGGTAGCCAACTTCGAGCCAAATCAGTAATGCTAATCGATATTGGTTTTAGATAATACAATGAAACTGATGGGCAATGACGAATATATCTTAGACGTTACAACGGAATTGGAATTTAAAAGGAAGGATTACTTTTTACTGTTGAAACGCACAGTTTGGATTCATCCGTTGAGATTGGATAATGATTTGTATATCGATGTTATGTTTTTCCAAGTAAGGATCAAGCATGATCATGAAAAGCGTGGCTTGACCATTGCATTTTGCACATTGGCCATGCTTGACCACAGTCTTGCAAATGACCATGTGATCATGCAGTGATCACACCCATAATCAGTGTGATCATACAGATCACTGTGATTACTGCCCATACAGCCATGATTAGTGTGATCATGCAGTGATCACACCCATAATCAGTGTGATCATACAGATCACTGTGATTACTGCCCATACAGCCATGAT
>JAQIWJ010000774.1:0-16208 GCA_034695185.1 Discolaimus major
ATGGAGAAGAGAAAAAGGCATTTTCGAAAAACATTCTCATGAAACAGCCTTTTCCCAAACCAAAATTGGTGTAAAATGATGCATTTTCATGATATACAGAGATTTTCGGATATTCCTAGGGGTTTTGTGAAAATATTCAGATACGAGAATTCTTATACAGCCCCTTGAAATGAGGGTAAAATTCAAACTCATTGCATTAGCCCCGAATAAAACCCGTAGCTAATAAGGGTCAAAAATTCTCACTATATATACGCTTACCCGTGTAAAGTATATCCGCTGTGTTTCTGGATATATATTCCGTTTGAACGGTGTAAAGAGAAATATATAGACGCGTAGGAAATATAGCCTGTACGTTGAATGGGATATATGCTGGCTGCACAGAAAACGGACTACGTACGTACACTGTTGGGTATACGTACTGGATGCTGTATGCCTATGCCTTCTCATATACGTAGCCCCCTCTCTTGCCTTGCCTTGGCCTATTCGCATTCGAAACGGCTCCTTCTATACGTTCCATGCAGTCTAAGCCCAGTCCACGTACACTCTTTCCAATGCGTACGAACAGGCCCCGATGCGTTGGCATAGAAAACATAGGGGCTTTGCTTTCCCCCTCTCTCTTCTCTCTCCGTCGTCGCCCGGGACTGCGAAGGGGGAAGCAAAGCAGAACGAGGGTTGTTGTCGTTCTATGCACACACACAGGCACAGGCAGAGGAGAAAGAGGGAATAGGACTTTGACGACGCACTATGGAAAAACTACACTGCACCAGCGGATCAATCGAGGGGCGGGGGTGCAAGTACCGTCCACCAATAATGGCTCTCTTTTCCACTACCGAAACGACGGGTGGTTTGGCCTTCTTCCTAGCCGAGGAGGAAAAAATAGCATACTACAAGAAAGGCCGTAGCAAAATATTCTAATGCCTATTCTCTCAGTCATTCTTCCCCCAAATTGGCATTCAGCCAGCCTTATTGGATCCCAATCATAACGTCTAGCTAAATATAATCCGCATTCAATGCGGACAGGACAGATAGCTATATTCACAAATATTATTCAAGATATAATTCTGGTATAAACCAGATATGCAAAAATCACTAGCCCAATTTCACTGATTATTCCGCTTTATGACATAACACGCAAACAATGGGCACTGTAACTTTCAATGAGCAAAACAGAAAAAATGCATATCAGCTGCTCATCAGTGGATAATACATAACTTCTATAACGTGCATTTGTAATCTAACAATCTAACGTCTCAATTCATTCTCTGTGGACAGATCTCCATTGTACCGAAATATAGAATCATCCTGTGATATTCTTAGAAAAAACTTACATCCAACTTATTCTATGTCTACGCTGCACTATTACAGACCCAACAAAAAACCTATCAGATGCGAAAATGAGTATATAAACATAGCTTCTAATTACCGGCTTCATTTCATTCACTGGAACGCCGTAGCTTTTTTGATCCGTCCCATCTTTACACTGGCGATGCGCAACGTGGCTTCTTTATCGGTGTACTATTCACGTCCATCTTTTCTTCGCACCCGTTTCGAGTTTCTTGATCATCATTGTCATCAGCCGAACGCTTTGCGGTCTAAAATAAGATATTTTAGATCGTGCCTAATATCAGATGTCATATGCTTCTTACCACGTGATTGCGCAATTGGGTCAGTCCATTATCCGTTGGGTACATCAATTCGTGTGCCTTCCGCTTCATCTCTTCGTCCTGAAATAAGCACACGGTCACATTTCAGGCATTGACAATGAAGAGATTTTCTCACCTGCATCCAAACGTCGGCCAAAGCTTCATCAGCTGTTGGACGTTTCTCTGGATCAACGGTTAACATTTTCTTCACCAAATTCATGCCTAAAAGGGAATGCATACATCACCGATGTGATCTGTTTGAAAAATATTAAGCATACCTTCGGAAGATACGCCTTGCCAACGTTGACGATTGATCTTGTATCGACCGGTCGTAATTTGATCTTTCAAGGACATGTCGTGGTAATCCTGACTGAACGGCATGTAACCGGATAATCTGAAAGAAATAACCCATTGTCAATTGTTTATGGCCAGTGATGTTTCATCTGGATGAAACATAAATATTGAGAATCACTTACGAGATGAATAATATGACACCCAACGACCACATGTCCACCGCCTTGGTATAAGTACCCGTACCGTGCGATTGCAAAATTTCAGGAGCGAGATAACTTGGTGTACCTGAAATATAAACCAATATTCACATACCCATCCTTTGATGGAAGAAAGCAATATACATACCGCAGAATGTCTTGAGCATACTGGCGCTATCCACGAATTTGCTCAAACCGAAATCAGTGATTTTGACCAACGTATCCTCGTCGTGGCTGTTCAGTAGAATGTTCTCCGGTTTCAAATCGCGATGAGTAACATTCATGTCGTGCAAATACTGAAAGAAAGCGCATCTTATTGCTGATGCATGAGAAAAATGTATCCACGCTTACTTTCACAGCCAATAGCAAGTGATAAAAATACAGTTTCGCCGTCTCTTCCGATAAACATTTGGTCGAACTCTTGGTGATCCTGTCGAATAATTCGCCTCCTTCCATTCTGCAAAGATCAACCATTATTGCATGCAGTCAACGATAGAAATATTCACTTACAGTTCCATGATAATGAATGTCTTTTCGGGCGAATCGAATATATCGTACACTTTCACAATACACGGCTGAAAAAGTAAGTATTTGCCATGAATTGGCAACAGAATTAAACGAATGGCACTTACATGATCCAAGCTCTTCAAAATCTCGATTTCTCGACCCACATGTTTGGAGACATCCTGAAAAAGATCTTGTCAATGTCAGCCACGACAAAGCTCCCCAGAACTTACCACAGCTATCCCTCCAGGCGACAAGAACTTGCTTTTGGCAACGATCTTCACAGCCATCCGAGCGTAAGTACGCTTATCGAAGATCAGCCTCACTTCGCCCATGGCTCCTCTGAAAATCACGGTGCTCAACTATTTGCCAAATTGAAAATGTATCAGCTTACCTGCCCAACTGTTTCAAAATGATGTGATTCTCCAATAATTCAGGCGGCGCATCCGTGTATTCGCTGATTCCTCTTTCGTTGTAAATGTAAACTGAAAAACGGTCCGTCAGGATCATGTACGAATCTGAACTTCTGCGATCGCTCACCTTTATTCGTTTGCGAAACCAATGCGATCTCGTCGTTCACATTCAAGACTCGACGTTTATCTTTGCCTAAAAACTATGAACTTCAGTAATTGCATATTCAAAAGTGAATAAAGGCATACCGATTTTCTGATCGTTCACGAATGTTCCATTGACGCTGGTATCCTCGATGAACGTTTGTGACATTGATGATGATTCTTCCTGAAATGTATCATCCATGAATTGACTCTTGATTTGGCAATTTTATAAGACGCTTACCCGCCAGATTCTGAAGTGACGTTGACTGTAGGCTGGGAATTGTTTATGCGACGCTTTGACCAAATCGTTGTCGAACGAAATATCCACCACTCCAACCAAGCCGCGTCCAAATGTGTACGTCGGCTCGCGTAAATCTGCAATGCAATCTTATGTAGCTCGATTTATGCATGGCGGGACATGAATTTGGGCAGGCTCTGCAGATGTACTGTATCAGGATCCTGCTTTGCAATCAAGGCCCAGCCATTAAATCTGAAAATCACTTACCAACAACATCGAATCCTTTCGATAAAGGCAGCAATCGACCCCAACATGGTTCAGGCGATGGTGGTTCTTTAGGCGTATCGTGGTGCTGAGAATCGGTAAGCTCCAATGTCGGTGGCAGGTCCATCATTTTGATCTGAAAAGAATTCATGTTCACACACGTCATGAAGACATCAATACCATCAAATAATCGGATCAAACCGATACAGATCTGATCACTCAACAATCAGCTTGTCATACGAGCGATTTACTGTCTTATCAACCCAACGAAAAAGCACCAACGAAATACCATAATCATATCATTTAAACGCGTTCTCTCAACAAATTCCTCACCCATCCGAATAGAATGTTCTGGTACAACTTCTCCATAATAACGCGATTCGGAATGCGATTCTGTTCCTGACTACTGGGTTCCGCCATCGACGTCGATACATGCCTGACCAAGTGACGTAATAATTGAGGCGTTTTGGCCATCCAAACTTCTTGAGGATATTCGTCTTGCGATGTCAGTCGAGCGAGTTCGAAAATCATGGCGAATAAGCGGATTGCGATATCGAATAATTCCGTATCCTGAAATATAGATACTTGGCTTACCAAGTATCAGTGACCACTGGTCACTTGAGGGCCGAGTGTGATCAGGGAACTAAATCATACTTACTTTGGTCTCAACCAGAATCTTGGCAATCGGTGCCACAATAATTTTCTGCTGACTTCCAATCCGTAAATAACCATCGATCCAGAATAGATTGGCCAAAATGGAACCGTTCTTTCCAGTAAGCGAATCATTGCATGCGCGTTTCGGATACCTGCAAAAAATGAGATTAGCACTGAAAGCCACAAAATTTGCACTACTTACTTGCTCAAGAAAGCAGCGAGATCCATTTCCAAAATCGTACATATCACGCCAAAAAACGCAGTGGTCGCTTGCGAATGCTGAGGTTGAACATCGTCGGCGATATCTCTGAAATAAGGATCTTAGGATTTTGATATTGCAAAAATACCAGTACTTCAATAACTTGATGAAGGCATCCAGCAATTCTTGTCTTTCGTAATGCTCGTTCTTCAATGGTCCGCATAATGTCTTGTACAATACGTCGATCCAATATTGGCGAAGTTTGTCATTGACTGGTGGAATTGCGCGAAATAATTGGGACATGAGACGATACGATTCCACGATCAGAGCCGTATCCATGGGGGTATGCATCTGAAATGAGATTTGGTTGTAAAAAATTCAAAAAGCGCTGGGCTTCATTCAGTATCAGCAAATTTTTAGGCGGAAAAATGATCATTGACTGTGGACATGCCCATGATGGGGCCCCATGTAAAGCTGCAGAGGATGCAAACTGTGGCTCAAAATATCGCCAAAACCGCCGAAAGATGCATCAAAAAATCATAAAACACTCACCCCTTTCTTGAGAATTTCCAAAATCGATACAATGATCGTTGCGCTTGGATAATCATTGCCGGATAAAAGCGACCGTAATCTTTGGAATCCCTGAATAATGGCGGCCGTCGAATCAGCATCGGTGTACGGGGTGATCAATAAATCCGTATCGTGGTCGAATTCTTCCTAAAATGAAGGATTTTTAATTAATTTTAAAACGAAACGAAAAGCATACCGCTAATGCAATTCTGCTAATCTAGAGCAAGGAGAAAATTAATTCAAACTTACCCTTTCATTCTCCTGTTCCGAATTAATGGATAAATGCAAGAATTCGCTGGCGTATAAATTCAACCATGTTTCGTCTTTCTTATTTTCACACGACTCTTCCGCCAATTTCTTCAAAATATTGCATTTCGACGTATGGGATTTCTGATTGTGGGTCATAATGAACGAAATCGATACCGGTTTTTTAGAATTATTGATCGATTTCATTCAAAAACGAAGTTTAGAATAACAAATTTTTCCGGGGAATTTTCGTTGTGAAAAGATTGTCTGCTAGAAAGCGGTAATGCGCACATTCACGGTTTGGCGAGTATGCTTATGACAAATTTCAAAAACAGAGACAATGAAAAATATAGGCGATAAAGGCGGGAAGGTTACGGTAACCGCATGATGATCTTGTGGAAGGGGAAAAAGTAATCCAGGAAATGGGCAGGTTAATTTTTTGTAAAGATCTGTATCTTGCATAATTGCTTATACCAGAAGCATTGCATAATTATGATGGTTCAAATGAATGACATGTTTTTTGGCATTCTTGCATGCTTTCTCAATAATCACAAGGCTTCAATAGCTGCGATATTTCCGTCTCATACGCTTCTTTAGCCTTGCCTCCTTCTCCAAGATGCAATTCCACTCAACGTAGATCTCCATTTCCGCATGTTTATGCGGCAAGGGCACGTTTCAGAATTTTCCATATTGATGTTTGGGTTGGGTAGTAGAAAAGAAGGATTTTCTACATAACATGTGAAAAGCATATATACTCTGCTGATCGAGGTCTGTCTTTTCAGATTCGAAAGACAGTTCAAAGGATTTTAAAAAGCCATTATTCCAGAAAAATATTCAAAGATGGAAAGCAGGGTGAGTGAATGGCATTTATCAAAACCCATTTGGATCAGTGACTTCTTGGCCAAGATTCTGGCTTCTTGAACTTTGACCTGGGGGATTCTGTGAATTGCAGTTTGTGGAAAATTTTGATCAAATTTTTGGCTGATTATTCAAAAAGCAAAAATTCAAGCTGGTCCTGGGATTTGAACTCTGATCTTGGATTTTTTGATTCAAAAAATCAAGCTGCCCCTGGTACTTGACCAAGGGCCTTCAATTTTTGAACATTCATGACATAAAAAATGCAAACAGTTCCATCAGGACCCCCAGATTTGAAGCATAATCCTTTCTCAAATATTTATATTTCATTTCTAATCAATCCTCGTTTTGTTCAGGCTTTGATTCAATGCGGAAAATTGCTCGGCAATGGATCGCCTATTCGCACGGTTGGCGTACAGATCATAAGGTAAGTCGAATGATCAATCGATATTTTGCTGATCACAAAATGATTCTCAGGGAATACGCCGCCGGCGGTACGATGCGTCATCAAGACACGGGCAGCGATATAAAGGACATCGGCATCGCTCGTACGTTGGAAGAAATGGAAGATACGGGCAAGCAAAAAGGCGATCGCCAAGGTCGTCAACCGATCACGGAGAAAGTGAAGCAAAAGGCCTCGAATTTGAAAGAAGACGTGAAAGCCGGTTATGAACACGCGAAAGAACAAGTGACCGGTAAAGTGGAAGAAGCGAAACGCGGATGGCGAAAGAATTTGGGCGACACTCGTCCCGACGAAGAGATCAATCGCGATATACGGGCCGATTCAATTTTGCACAAGATGAGCGAGTCGTTGAAAGACGCGGCGAACAAAGCTACCGAAACGGTGAAAGAAGGAGCTCGTAAGATCGGTTTGAAAAAGGACTAAAAATCAGATTCGAAGCGCGGCAGAAATTGCGCGATTCTTTATACTTTACAATGTAAAGTTGTATCTCTCTTCGTAGAGGATTAATACTCGTATGCGATATTTATCTGTGCTCATTTTTCCTGTTTGATGTGATGTACGAATAATTTATCCCGATTTCGCGAAATATCGACTGATTTTATGCGATCAAAGGTTTGGATATCAGATCAGCAGATGGCTGTGTACTATTCTCAATGGTCGAATTTTGAAAATTCGCGCCTTTCCAAGGAGTCCCAGCTGTTTACCTCAGACATGCAGAATCGTCTGCTAAAAGGCGCGGAAATTCGCTTCGGCTGCTCGGCTGGCAGCAAACTGACCAGGTCGAATTTTGGAAAAAAATAATTTTGTCCTCGATTTTCTCTGGTATCGCTGAATTGTTGAATTCCTATTTTGGACGTTGAGCTGCATCTGAATATCGTATTTTCACTTTGAATTTTCCCCTGGAACTTCCGAATCTCATCGTCACAAAATGCAAATGAATTAATTATTATCTGAGGATCTACAGTAATCCGGGACAGTTTTGTTGATCCTGCCATCATGATGATACCTCGACGACGATCATTCTTAATTCGTCTATTATTATTAATTCCTGCCGTTTGGTTCACGTGTATTCTGGTATTTACTTACGACGGTGGATTACGGACCAAAGAAAATTTACGTCGAATAAACGACGAGATATTGGATAACGGATTGGACGATACACGTGTGGACTCTGCAGTGCAGAATTCCGTATCGGAAGCGACGAAAGACGAGAAGTTCGGCAACGTTCAAGTCATCCAAGCCTTTGGGCCACCGATGGCATACGAAGAAGCTACTACATTGGAGCCTTCGACTGAACAAGACACTATCAGCACCACTGAATCGACGCGATTTATTATCGATTGGAATAGTAGTATATTCAGACATGATCCGGATCAACCTGGCGAAAATGGAAAACCGGTGGTCATCAATAAAAGCGTAAGTAGGCTGTGGTCTTTTCAGGCTGGTTCTGTAGAATTGCAGTGCTGCTTGATGCTATGCATGTGTACTTAGATTTGCATATTATTAATGGTCATTTTTTGATCATAGCTGGGCAAGATATGTTTTCATGCAGTCCCTTTTACAAGAATCATGCGAATCTCCACCCACATTTATGTTCAGCGCATCGCTGGCATGGCACGGGTGGTTGACCCTGTTCGCCTAGTTTTTGACTGTCGATCCTCTCCTCACATAGAGAGGCATCATTTCATGTGCACATGTACGGCGACTGACTGGCACGAATACAGGGCGACAGAATTTACGCTCAAAAAGGACCTTCTGAACAAATTTCACAATAGGGGTGAACGCGACGCATGTGTATTTGAGCGTCATACACGTGATTTTTTACAACACATCATTCAGCCGTTAATGCGAAGCATAATTCACAAATTGCGCAGCATAGTTTTGTAGTGAATATGTCCTGGATCGCTAAATCAGGCGTCTCTTTTTAGGGCTTGACGCCAGAGCAATTAGAGGAATTCGAAGCGGGATGGAAGAATAACGCATTCAATCAATACGCATCGGATATGATCTCGGTTCATCGATCTTTGCCAGTGGCTGCTGATCAAGGGTAAGCCGTGATTAATCATCTTCGGTACATGGGCTATATAATCGCCTGTTTTCAGATGCTTCAACGAGATGCATCCGACGGATTTACCAGATACGTCGGTGGTTATTTGCTTTCACAACGAAGCTTGGAGCGTATTATTGCGGAGCATCCATAGTATTCTGGATAGATCGCCGGCGAATTTGCTGAAGGAAATTATACTGGTGGATGATTTTTCTGATAAAGGTAAGCATGTTTGGATTTGAGGGAAGACCAAATATATTTGGTCTGGTGCTGCCTGCATCGCCACGTACTTGAGTATGCTATTACAAAAGTCTCTTTTCAGATCATTTGAAAGCGCCATTGGACGAATACGTATCCAAATTGGACAAAGTCAAAATACTGCGATTGGATAAACGCGAAGGTCTCATTCGAGCACGTCTCAAAGGATTCGATATCGCTCAAGGCAAAGTGATCACGTTCTTGGACTCGCATGTGGAATGCACAAGAGGTATGCTTACGTGACTCACTTGGTTCCTGCACCAATAACACGAATATTATTTTAGGATGGCTGGAACCATTATTAGCTAGAATCAAAGCCGATCCGAGAACCGTCGTTTGCCCTGTGATCGATGTCATCGACGAGTCGACGTTGGAATTCCATTACGGCCGTGCTCATCAAACCAATATCGGTGGCTTCGATTGGGGTCTTCAATTTACTTGGCATTCCATTCCGGACCGAATCAAAAAGCACCTGAATAGATCCATTGATCCGGTTCCGTAAGTATCCTGATTTCTGGTTCATGCCCCATTTCTGAAGACGGTTTGAATTTTAGATCACCGACCATGGCAGGTGGCTTGTTCGCAATCGATAAAGCTTTCTTCGAGTATTTGGGTAAGCTTTTCTTCATGTTTTGCTTGGAACATATGATTAAATGAGCTTTCTATTGCAGGCACATATGATCCAGGCTTCGACATTTGGGGCGGCGAGAATTTGGAGCTGTCATTCAAGGTATAGTGTTGCTTCGGGTTTATTCCCTTCCCTAACATCCATTCTTGCAGATATGGATGTGCGGAGGTCGCCTGGAAATCGTTCCATGCAGCCATGTTGGTCACATATTCAGAAAACGATCACCGTACAAATGGCGCGACGGTGTCAATGTTCTGAAGCGTAATACGGTTCGATTGGCGGAAGTGTGGTTGGACGAATACAAGCGATATTATTATGAACGAATAAATTGGCAATTGGTAAGCTCATTCTTGTACGGCACCTCCTGCCCTGTTGACAATGCTTCGTTTGCAGGGTGATTTTGGGAACGTGTTGGATCGGATAGCATTGCGACAACGCCTCAATTGCACTTCATTCAAGTGGTATCTGGATAATATTTATCCAGAGATTTATGTGCCGGTAAGTGGGGGTTGGGGTTTTGCTTGTATGATCACTAATCATTTCCTTTTTCAGGGCGAATCCATTGCTTCAGGAGAGGTAAGTGACTGCTGATATTTTCTGATGAGTGAGAAGATGGATGAATGTGAGTGTGAAAGAGATGCACGAAAAGGATCTGGCATTTTTCATGGGATGCGCAAGATGTTTTGCATGGCGTCTCAGCTCTGCTTGCAGCGCAGAAGTGTGTGCACGATTTTTCGAATCTTGCATGCGCACCTGTTCACGCAAGCACATTCAGGTAAGGAATAAAGGTGCCGATGGTACCGGATGTATGGATTCTTCTGTTGGCGACAAAGAATCCAAAAATGAAGTTCGAGTGTATCGATGCACAGAGTCAGGTGGAAATCAGGTATTGGTGCATGCGTGGTCTGCAAATTCGCTGCTTGCTGTCTTGCTATCCCAGCACTTTCCTCGCTTTCTATTATTCAGCATGGTATGTCAGAGGAGCGAGTGGGATATAATGCTTTTTATAATGCTAATACTAATGGATGCATTTCTCGTTTGCTTAGCTTCGTAACAAAGGCGGTGGATCGAAGATGTGCTTGGATTGGGGACGCTTGAAAGGCGGTCGATATCAAGGATCGCACGTTGGATTGTATTGGTGTCATCAGCTCGGAGGAAATCAGGTAAAGCTGGATTAGCATGCGTATCCCTTTCTGATTGCGCAATCCCCAAGCTGGATCCTGTGATGCTTGATTGCGCAATCCAATAGCTTGGCAATTGCTCAGCTGAAACTCAGCGGCTGCAAGCCCTGCTTATGCAGAAGCAGTTGTGGCACTATGACCATAGGTCATCATAGCAAGCATAAATATGAACATTTTTTTCAGTACTGGATGCTGAGCCCGGCCGGAGAAATTCGACGCGACGAGTCGTGCTTGGATTACGCTGGTCAAGAAGTGAAGATTCTTCAATGTCATGGGAATAAAGGGAATCAAGAATGGCGATATGATCATGAAGTAAGCTGATTATCATTCTCTTGCAATCAGTACACGAATTATCATTTCAGGTACACCAAATTTATCACCTGGTCTCGAAGAAGTGCCTCGAAATGACGGCCGACGGTGCTCGACTCCAAATGCAATTGTGCAATTCAAAGAATCCGTTCCAACAATGGGCCTTCAAGACGTACGATTCGGAGAAAGCGAAAAAGCTTGGGCTCGTTTCAACGGCTGCTAGTTGAGAAGTTCGTTTTTCCTACGCAATTCTTACCTTGATGATAACTGCCAAATTCTTGCCTGATGACAGCTTTTACGATGCATGTCTTTCATTTTACCATGTGATTTTAGCATTCCCAATATTTCTTGCCTTATCATTTCTACATTTGGCTATTTGTGTCATTCTTTTATGCATAATTGGTGCTTCGATAATTATATTGTGATCAATGCGATGTACCGTATCAGCGAATGACCCATCAGATAAGACACTAAAATAATGAACATGAATTCAGCACAAGTAAATTGAGCATATCAATGAGTAATTATTATGGAAACACAAAATTCAAGGCATTTTCTTGTGTACAGAGTCCTGTTTGATCTCTGATTCTTTCACGAATACACCGGTGATCAAATGATACCGAACGGCTCGACGTTGACGTACGTTCTCCCAATGTTCACTCTCCAATACGAAACAATTCCAGACGAATCGACGCACGCATTCCACCAACGCAGTGACGCAAATTCCCATTTCCTTGCTGCTTCCCGGCGATAACCAAGCGTCGGTTGACGAAATCGTCAATACCCAATTGATGCGAAGTAGCAAATCGACGAACATGACCGCCAGATGGCACCGATTGCGATCGTAATACACCGACTTTTGACGCATCTTCCTTTGCTTGACGTCGATCAGATTCCAATCCACGCACACGTCCCATATCCAAGTATATCCAACGTTGAGGACGCAGGATACGATCCACAAATACACCGACGATCGAGTCCATAATCGATAACCCTTCTCCCTGTCCACGGCCGTCAACGCTCCGAATGTGATCACGAATAAGCAGGTGACGTATTTTCCAGCGTTCAGGAGATAATCTGGGTCCGTTGTTTGCAGAAGAAGCGTAGATGTTGAAGAATAATCAACCCGAATGGCGTGGATACGATCGCGTGCCTGAAAATTATCCTCATGCGAAACTGAATAAAAAATACGCACGACCACTTACCTGAACCAATACGTTCCAGAACTGCATCGATCATCGCCCGTAATCGGATCGACGGCTCAATGATGAAAAACATTCATTGGCACTGATGAATTGGCGATGATAATTTCTCCATCTTCGATTTCATTGATGTAGAAACAGAATAAATAGGCGACGTTCACGAATACCGGTATCAAACTGGTCAATTGTTCGCCGAACCACACGTCCACGAATCGCATTGAACGTACCGGATTGGATAAGAATCGAAAGAAATGACGGATCAACCAGCATCGCGTGTGTGAATACCAACACCACAACGGATCCAATAACCAAGCGACCAAGGCGGTGAACATGATCAGCGGACCGTAAAATCCCTTGACGTTGATCTGGCCCAGTGGTAAATGCAAATAGGCCGCTAAGCAGAACGCCCATATGCCGCAGAACATGGCGCCGAGTGAAAAAATACGTTGGTACACCAGGTGGTGACGCACGTCCAAATCCAAGATCTGAAAAGGAAAGCTTTGCTGTAGAAAATTGCTTGTCTTGCGCAATTTCAGGGATCCCAGGCCTATTGAAACGGTCACCCAGCAGACTTCAAGTGTGAATACAGTAACCCCTGGACATGGATTCCAGAAACTGAAATCATACCAGCTGCGCACTTGAGGAGAGGTATCAGGACCCTTGGCGCATCCTGCCAGTATGGGAATGAGCAGTCCTTCCACCCCCAACAATCAAAATTCACTTACCAAAACATGATTAATCCTAGCCCATTTCCATGCGAGTACCGTGAATCCATAGAATAAAACGGTGATGAAGAGGATCATAAATCCACCATATAATCGAACCATAATCCACGGCGGTTTCCAATATTCCCTCGTTGTAAAGACCATCGTAATGAGGGATAATGCGACGAAGTACACGAATAATCCGCATCCCAATCCGATCCACCACCAAGCTTTCATAATTTCGAAACGCATGCCGCCCACTTGCGGAATCCGGAGGCTGGTCAACGCTTTCTTCCTATTGCCGTGGTACAGTTTGATCACGACTTCCTCCACGCCCTGGATCAATTTCTCCAATTCCTTATCCATCGCTAACGGTCCGGTTTCGAAATTATCCGTCTTTCCGGTTTCATCGGACGCATTGATGTAATTCTTCTGGCCTTTCTTGACGATCTTTCGGAAGCCATCCAAATTGACGTCTCGAAATTGTTTCAATAAGCAAAGTTCGTGATGGAATTCCGTCGTAGCCGTGATCAATTTCCAATCGTATTTGGATGGCCCACGTTGAACTGCGGTCACAGCGTCCAGGATGGCCATCATTGAATTCCAGAATAACAATCCGCCGGATTTCTCAGAGTCTCGACCAATAAACGTATCGACGGCCAATTGCAATTTCTTGAACGTTTCTTCGCATTCGGTCAATTTGTTCGAATAATATGCCTCGACTTTCTTCAATTCTTGATCGCAGGCGGTGAGGAATTCATTTTGTATCGACGCGGTCGCTTTCTTATCCAGAATATTCTTCAGACGATCATAATCCAAACATTCCTCGCTCCATTCCGGCGCCACGTGAAGCGATAATTGATACGTGTACTTCATCTCGGACGAGCCTGAAAAGTTTTCACGATCATACTTTCATAATCACATGATCAATTTCAAGATATTGCCGACTAAACGGCTATTTCAAAATTCACAATCTGAAGACATTTTGGTTTTACAATTCTCACAGAGAATGGGAAACAATAAAAGGAATCGGAACGAAAGTTGCACCAAGGAAATGTGCACAGGAATAAATGCCAACTTAACAGGAATATTAAGCGAATAAGGAATTAATTATTGATCAAACTAATTACAATAATGAAAACAATAACAACTGAACAGACTTACGCATTGCTAGCATGCGTCCACTTCCATTTTCAAGCTTGATAGTAACAACCGTTGCTCGGTTGACCTTGGGCGCCGTTTTGCATATCCATTGGCGGCGGAGCGTACATGATCGACGATGGTTGACCGGAAATTGGCGTCGATTGCGCTACCGGAGCGACTTGATACATCGGCGTCGGTTGTTGAATGTAGACCGGGATCATTGGCGGAGGCATAGCCACAGCCTAAAAATAAACGCATTGAAGTAATGCTGAACTTACAGCTTATCAATAGCACTTACCTGAGCGTGAACTACTCCATACTGATCCGAATGCATCGCCGGATAATATCCACCCGGATAAACCGCCACCAATTGACCGTTGTTGTCGCGTAAAACGAAGCCTTGCTGCTGCATCGGGTCAACTGAAAAAGTGGGTGTTAAGTTCAGAATTCTCAATAGCCAAGCAAGACTTACCAACCACGCGCGGCTTGTTCATCAAAGGCTTTTTGATGGCATCGTTGACGTTCAAGAATACGCTTTTGAACGGAAACGCTCGTCCCATTTGATTTTTGTTCATCTGAAAGAATGTATGCCATTGCTTTTCCATATCAAAAGCACATTGCAAATAACTCACCGCCAGCACTTTCTTGGCGTCCGCATCCGTAGTAAACGTGACGAATCCATATTGGTATTTCCTGAAACGGACGGGGAACTGAAATAATTGCCAGGACATTGAAAAATTCATCTTACTTCCTGCCAGCTTCGCCGTTATCAGCACTTTCCAATTCATCACGAATAATTTTCACCTCGCGTACGGATGCAAATTGCTCGAAGTAAGCACGTAATTCGTGCTCCGTCGTCTGAAATGACAATTCTCAGTTATCACGCAAGAATAATGGGCACAAAACTGGTGATTTATGCTGCAGATTATTGAACCAACTGGCCTCTAGCCAATATGCAAACACGCTAGAATTCTCCAGCTCAATCTCAATCATGAGCCGGAGAGCAGCAATAAAATCACCAAAGAATTGTACTCACATTTTTTGGGAATCCTCCGACGAAAATACGGCACGGCACCAAAACTGCGAACGATCCAGGTTGAGGCGATGGCGGAAACGTAACCAAATCCACGAAATTCTCAGTAATGCCGCTTCCAGCAGGCGTGTATCCAGCGCCCATTCTCGCCGTCGATTTCGTCGGCGTTCGTTGTCCCACCATCGGTAATCCGGGCGTCGAAAATACGGACGCATTCCTCGATCTTTCCGGCGAATGCTTCAACGTCATCGAATTCATTTTAGTCGCGATTTCCATTTTTCTTTGCGAATGATCTCGTGAAAACGTAGTAATAATTGCGGTTGAGTGAAAAATTGTACGAACCAAGAGAAATCCCTGAAAATAAAGAGGCTATTATGACTTTTCAAGTACAGTAGGCTTCAAAGAAAGAAGCCGGTATGCACTGTACAGGCGGCGCGAACAATGCAAGGTTTAGGTAAACAAACTAATTCGATACTAGGCGCCAATTGGCAAGACGCCAACTGTACAGACCATTGACGGCCGGCCTACAGTACGAGCCTAGTTACCGTAAGGCGGTAAATAATCAATAAAACTAATTAGCTACCGATGAAAGCGCATTTTCATAAATTCTTATCAAGAATGATGGTAATATTTACAGCCACAAAATTTTCAAACTTACAGCTTGCTTCCAACGAAGCAAGCGAAATTTCGTTGCATAAAAAACCAGAGGCAAAATTATTAGCTAATCGCCTAAAATCGCTCCCTGTGGAGGGAGAATTTCCGTAATATACTGGCGTTACGGAAATCGTACTATAAAATTTCCAATAACTTCTGGAAATCTCAGATTCCTGGCAACAAACGTCTTTAAGATCCTTCGTCTAACCACCAGGCTCTAAGTTTCCAAAATTATTTCTAGCTAACCACCCCGAAATTCATACCCAAAAAACCCAACCACCCTCGACGGCCCCCAAAATATCGACTGAATTTCAAAATGCGAAGAGAAGAAAAGAAGGCCGATGTTGTCTGCTACCACTTATGTCAAT
>JAQIWJ010000775.1:0-16206 GCA_034695185.1 Discolaimus major
TACAAGCATGATCTTTGACGCCTAAAGAGCGAAAACCTTTGAATTTGACATTCAAATTCTTTCCACATTCGGAGCATGTCATGATACTTTTATAACCATTCTTTTTGTACATTTCAAAGCAAACGTCGGAAATTGTGCATTTCTTCAGTCCTTTGCGTTTGAATTCCGGATCGCGTTCAACTTGAGGACCAGAAGTAGCGTCTTCTTTCACAACTGGGCCAAAACATTTTCCCATAATTTGTTCAAATGATAACTTCTGTCCAGTAATCATTTCTAATTGTCGTTGATGAATAACAGCATGCGATTTAGGTTTATCCATGTCATGAATTCCATTATTTCCATCTAATCCAATAGGAGGAGGCAAACCAGAGCAAAGTAGGCAATTATTCATTTTTCAATGTGAATTTTCTAATCTCGAGAAATATGCAGAAGTTTGTATAAGTTAAACAAAAACAGATACTGACTTCACAAAGGAATTATAGTAAAAACCAATGTACACTACAGCAGAATTCACCAGCCCTTGTGAATTCGCCTTGGAAAAAGGAAGGGATCAACCACTTCTGTAATGCGTTCTCAATCTAACAAACGAAGCCCAGTCCCTCCGTATGTTGAATGCCTGCCTTTCTTTTGAATATGGCGTGTCTGGTCTGGGGTTTCTCTTAGACGAAAGGAGGGATTCAATGCGATCAAAAGTGCACCCTCTAAACTGGGCGACGACAGCCATTACTGAAGACACATGTAATCCAGAGAATGCACATTTTACATGTCGCCAATAAAATGGCCATGATGCCTTGGCTGGGTGTATGTTGTTCGATTTTCAGTACAGTGTTTCTTCAATAACACCATCCATAGTGTGAAAGTACCTGGTGCACAAAACAGTTACAAGCAAGCACTGAATAAAAAAACATCCAAAGATATCATGTACCTTAGGAGCATGGAACGACATGTTTGAAGCCACCTGTTTCACGAATTTCACTACACTGTGGATCTCGACGACTTTTTCTTCCTCAATTTGGAGCCAGTAACTTCCAGCTGAGGCTTGTCTTTCTTCGTCATCCCAAAGCATTTTTCCATGATTTCTTCCAATGATAATTTCTGCCCAGTAGTCATTTGTAATGGTCGTTGATGAATAGCAGCATGGGCTTTAGCTTTATCCATTTCGCGATGATGATTATTTCCGTTTGATCCAGTACAGGTATCCAAACCAGAACAAATTTTGCAATTATTAATTGTTCAGATCTCTATTCTTCAGAAGTGGAATTCGTGAGTACCAATTCTTTTTACTAGATGCCGCCTTCTTTCGACTCGACTGTAAAAAAGTCCCTCTACACACTGGTGATTTTATGTGTGCTTGCAATCACATGTGGCGTGACCAGGCAGCGAACAGACAGCACATGTCTGGCGCCTGGTTTCCTCACTTTTATTGGCAACGATACTAAATGGTTTTGTACGGATTATTGGATGGTTGGCACTTTTATCGGGGCACTTTTGGCCAACAGATCATTCCCTTACCTGCTGCTAGTCAGATCGATCAGAAATCGATATATGGAAAGTCGCTATTTCTGATCAAGTTTCTTTGGTTCGATCAAACAAAACCAAATTTTGGAATCACCTTGTTTTTTCTCAGAAAATATGCATTTGGAGCACCAATCATGTCAAAATCGATTTTTGAAATTTGAAAGGCTACCCTTCAGCACATGATCTTTGATGAATGATTATTTTGAAGCAAATAAAGCAAGATAAGGCATGTGGATATTATATTTGCATCAATCAGTTTCTGCCACGTACGAGCAAGCACAATCATTGAAGCATATCAATCTAATGATATACAACAAGATGCCAAATATAATCTGGACGGAAATTTCCAGACCAACCAAGCACAACTCAACTCATCGTATGCCAGTTATGAATTCATGTCCTTCTTGCCAAAACATTCTATCATCATATCGCATAATTCCTGTTCGAATTTCTCAGTGAACTCCTCACAATTCTTCGTTGGATGACTACCAATTTGATGGATTTTGCGCAAATGGTTTTCAATACCGGTTTTCGTAATAGTCATATGCTTGCAAATTTTGCATTTGAACATTGGTTTGTCAATGTGATTACGAGCATGATCAAGGGGTCGTTTCAGTCCACCCCGCAGTGCAATCTTGGCCTGACATTTGAAGCAATCAACCTTATCAGTGGTTTTGCAACGTTGTTGGACTACTACTTGATTGTAAATTTTCTTCAGCTGGCCATTGGTCATTCTGGAAAAGTATTTCTCAACGTTTCAAGATTAAAACGCAATTGAAATTACCTTACCTTGTGTCTGACGTTGACTGATCAGTGCCAAAGCATCAATATGAATGAGTGCATGATCTTTCATCCGTATACTTGAGAAAATACCGTTCGCCTTTACTAAAAACGTACTGCCACATTCCGAGCATGTCATTGAATCTTTGCGACCATGCTTCTCGTGAACCTCAAAGCACACTTTAGCCACTGCCGACCTGGGGCCAGAATTGCCCCTTGTCTTTTTCGCAATTTTGTCAATGGCTGGAGCCATGTCTTCCTGCTTGAGCAACTTGAGTCCTGGTTTAGAAATTCCTTTTTCTTGTTCATTAGGCAAGTGACACTTGCCAAAGCACCGTCTGATCATTGCAATAATATCCGCCTCATAATCGCTGCTATGATCGATGTAATTTGCCTTGGAACCCGATAATTTGTGAATTACATTCAAATGCGCCCTAATTGCAGCTTCTGTGCAACACTTGTGATCACAATAGCGGCACTGGAACATAGCCTTGTCCAAATGGACGCAAGCATGGTTCTTGATGATTGGAGCTGAAAATTGACCACAACTGATCACTCTCAGTGTTCTTTTGCATACTGAACAATCCATTGTACGTGTGGATCCTTGCTTTTTGTAAACTTCATGACAATCTTTATATATTTGGCATGTCGCATTTAGGCGAGTCTTTTTCCATTTGTACAATTGACCAAAATTTTCATGCTTGCATTCCGCTTTTGGATGTTTTCCAAAGCAATGCTTGATAGTAACAATAATCTCATCTTGATGCTCGTTGACATGACTGATGTAATTCTTACTGTTCGCAGCTAATTTGTGAATCTTAATTATATGATTGTTCATTGCAGCTTGAGTACAACTTTTATGCTGACAAATGCGGCATTCCAATATTTCCTTATCCAGATGAATGCAAGCATGATCTTTCACCTTGTGATAGGAAAAATAGCGGCTGTTGATTTTGACTTTCAAATTCCTTCCGCATTTCGAGCATGTTATAGTGTCTTTATAATTGTTGTTCTGTTCGTAAATTTCAAAGCAGGCCTTGAAATTGGGCATCTCGCTGTTTTCCTTTTCAATTCTGGATCATTTTCTACTTGAGGAAAATCTTCTCTCAAATCTCCACCAAAGCATTTTTCCATAGCTTCTTCCAATGATATTTTCTGTCCAGTAATCATTTGTAATTGTAGTTGATGAATAGCAGCATGAACTTTGGGTTTATCCATTCTCTCAGAATCATTACTTCCATCGGATCCACTAGCAACAACAGCCAAAGCAGCACAAAGTTTGCAGTTATTCATGGTTCAATGTGAATTTTCCAGTCTCAAAAAATATGCAGAAGGTTGATGATACACAAATTCAAATTTTGACTCCCTAGATAAGGAATATAAATGAAGTATTCGGTACAATAAATTCCACCAGCCGCTTGGCAGAGGGAGACCACTATTTCTGTATTATTTGTATAGATTTCCAGTCCAGCTTCTATATTGATTGCCTGGAGTATATAACCAGTACAGAATTTTTGTCGAAGGATATCACCTTCCTTCTACTGATGCGACAACTGGACTGACTGACTTTCAATACACAGGTTTTATGTATGCCACTACTTGAAGTCCAGTCACTGGCTGGATATTCTTCAGTCTGTTTGGCGCCTTGGCTGTTTTTGAATATTGTCAAGATGCCCAAGGAGGTTTAGATGATGGGTTGGTTTGGTTTGGTTTGGTTTGGTTGGTACAGAAAACCATTCAAAGTACCAATGTACAACAAGCACAGACTTTGCCCTCATTACCGCTTTGTAAAGACACAGTTTGTTGAAGTCTGCGTGGCAAATTGGACACCCAATGGCAAATCAGAGATTCACTCTGCATAAACACAATGGCAACTTAGAAATGAAAACTTATAAAATTATATGATATATCAGGGAAGGAATGATCACTTGGACCAAATATTCATTCACCAGACCAAGCATACATGTTTTCTGAAAAGCGCATAGCCAGGACATTACATTCATAATCAGATGATAACAGCAGATAATGAAGGGTCAAAGGAAAAGATACACAGTAAGATTTGGAATTAACTTAAATTCCAAAAATTGCAAGCCAAAAATTTCAGTTATTAATTTGTCCTTTTTGCCAAAACATGATATCAACATGTCCATAATTCCTGTTCAACTTGATAAGTGAAATCCTCGCAATTCGACATCACTTGGCTAGGAATTTGATGGATGTAGGGCAAATGGGCAGTAATACCTTTCTTGGTAATAGCCATATGATTGGTGCAGATTTTCATTTGAACATGGGTTTGCCAATGTGCCTGTGAGCATGATCAAGGGGTAATCCCAGGCAGTTACCCATTAAGATCTTGGTATGGCATTTGAAGCAGTCTACTTCTCTCTCAGTGCTTTTGAATTTTCTTCAGTTGGTCCAAGCTAACGAAAATCCTGGTGATGAGTTGAAGACAGCAGCTGGGAGCTTGTGTTTTGTGTGAATGTGCTAATAGAGAAATGGCCCTTTAGGTAGCAAATAATGCCTCAGGATAATACTTGGGCTAATCAAAGAATCAAGTCTAATTACTGTATTACCTTTCCGCTTGTTGGCTGTGATCACTTCCAAAGCAGCACTTGACCATATCCAAAATCCCATCTTCCATTTCTTGTGACAAGTCGATACAGGCATCGTCGCTGTAATCGCATTGATGTGCGTTTTTCGCATGCCTTGCCAATCCGGGTTTTGTTGAAACCTCTAAGTCGCAGAGTTTGCATTGATAAGGCTTTTTCTTCAGATGCGTACAAGCATGGTCGATCAGTGCACGAACTTTTGAACTGCGATGCTGGTCATTAGCGAACGCACTTATGTGCCTTCCACATATGGCACATGTGATCTTTGCTGTTTTGTCTTTACCCTCCAACAACCTGCGGCATGACGTTGAAAATTGTACTGTGAGACTGAAAAGAAATTTGTGAAGATTGGTATTCATGATGCTACAGACAGTACTTACTGAGTAGCTTGCCGTTTTGTTTGTGATTTGTGATTTTTGTCCAATACCCGGCTCGATTCTCCAAAACAGTTTCTGATCTGTGCAATGATCTCCTCTTGAAACATGCTGGTATGGTCAATGTAGTTTTGACTGTTCATTGCTAATTTATACTTCCCATACAAATGCATTTTAATTGCGGATTGGCTGGAACTTTTATATTCGCAGAAGCGACATTCGAAAATATCTTTATCCATATGCAAAGAAGCGTGATTTTTGACATGTGTACTTGCAAGTAACCATTACTCGTCGCGACTCCAAAAGTACAGCCACATTCTGAACATGTCATGGTGTCTTTGAGACCATGCTTTTTATGAACCTCAAAGCAGATTTTGGCAAGTTTGGATCTGGGTCCATGGTTACTCTTGTTCCTTTTCAGACAAATTTTGCCAATCTGCGGAACTGTATCTTCTTGGTTTATGTTGATTCCAGACACTGCCTCTCCAAAACATCGCCTGATCATTGCAATAATTTCAGCCTCGTAATCAGTGGTATGGTCAATGTAATTTGCCTTGACACCAGACAATTTGTGCATTGAGTTCAGATGCTGCCGAATTGCATATTGCATGCAAAATTTGTGGTCGCAAAATCGGCATTGAATCATGCGCTTGTCCAAATGGGAACAGGCGTGGTTTTTTATTCTGGCACTCTCAAAGTGACGATACTTGACCACTTTGAACAACGTATGACAAACGGAACAATCCAGTGTACGTTTCCGGCCATTCTTCTTGTAAATCTCATGGCAGACTTTTAAAATAGGGCACTTTACAATCGGGCCACCCTTTTTCCGTTTTTGTTGAAAAACTCTTTTTTGCCTGCATTCCGATTCGAGTTGTTTTCCAAAGCAATGTTTGATAGTAGCAATAATATGCGCTTGATGAGCACTGACGTGGCTAATGTAATTCTTACTAATACCTGACATCTTGTGATCTTTTCTAATGTGGACACGCATTGCAGCCTCACTAGTGCAACTTTTATCTTGGCAAATACGGCATTTGAATAATTCCTTGCCCAGATGCATAAAAGCATGCTCTCTTAGCCTTTCACAGCGAAATCTACGTCCTTTGACCTTCAAATTCCTTTTACATTCAGAGCATCTGATAACACCTTGGCAGCCGTTCTTTTTGTACATTTCAAAACAAGCCTTGGAAATCGGACATTTCACTTTTTTCCAATCGTTTTTTGGATCATTGCCCACTTGCGGATCTTCAGTCACATCCATATCATCAAAGCAGGTTTCCATAATGTCTTCCAGTGATAACCGCTGTCCAGTGATCATTTGTAATTGTCGTTGATGAACAGAAGCATGGACTTTCGGTTCATAAATTTCGTGAGAATTATAATTTCCATCTTCTGTAACAGGAGTAGCCAAATCTGAACAAAGTTTGCAAGTATCCATGGTTTTTCAATCTTCAGAATATGCACAAATTTATCCAAGTACCAGAACGGTACAACAATGTTTCGTTAGTTATAGTGATAGTAATGCACAATATTCATTCAGCACAAATTTCACCAGCTCTTGGAAACAAACACACCTTGGCCGGCAGAGAGGCCACCTTGTTTTCCTGCGTAGGCTGGATGGAGACGATGACTCTGGTCTGGTTTCGTTTTGAAGGAAAGGATGGATACGCGATTTGTTTGGTATGTTGTACACTTTTGTCGCACTTTTTCATACATACATTGATAGGGAGAATGTTTGGTTATAGTATGAAGCTATGTCTATGCAAACAGAATACTTTATTTTGTAGTTGAAATTTGCATTGTAGTACATCCGAATTTAAATACAGTATAACTGGGGTATTAGACAATCTTAAATTTGTGACAGTCCTATGCACAATTAACTAGTTGATTTTGCACCTTTTCAACTGCTCTCACATCAAATGGTATACTGTATTTACGGAGCAGCTCAATGTCTTGTTTGTGATTTTGGCTTGTGGTCGAATGTCTGACTTGGTTCTGCAAAGCAGCTTCTGATCTTTGCGACAATGTCCGCTTCAAATGTGCTGGTATGATCAATGTAGTTTTGGTTTGTCCGTGGCAGCTTATGCTTACATCTAAGGTGATAATTGATTCCAGACGGCGTTGAACTTTTCTATTCACAAAAGCGACATTCAAAAATATCTTTGTCAATTACTATATATGCTGTTTGCGTGATCGTATTTTGTATGTTTTGGGTCTAAGCCGACGCTGCCAATGCTGAATCTGAATTGGAATTTGCCAAACTGAATAATCAAACAGTGCTGCCAGAAATGTTCAAAGCAGGCTTCATTGGATCCAATTTGAGTTTTGGCCATTATTTGATCGCTATCATAAACGCAGACCAGTGCTGATTGTGCCACATCTGGTACTTCAGACAAGAAAGCATGCTGCAATAGCTGCCTAGGCGCAATTCAGAATATTCAAATTCATGGACACCCCAGTTAACGCGGTCATGCACATTTTGGCTATTATGCGCAAATTCAGGTGCTTGATTTATTATGATACTTTTTTTGCAGATGCTGGCCATTCTAACAGTTGGAGCAGTAGTGATGCAGGGCATCGTTTTGATCATTCGATATTTGATCCTTGGCCTTCCTGAAGGAACAATTTATGTGCTAATTGTTACAAGGTCCTTTTGTCTGCGCATTCTTTGGTGAAATTTGGGTCTTCGTGGTCACATTGAATTGCTATCGCTATTTGAAACAGAATCAAGCTATCGAAATGTATGTGCAAATGAAATGATCATTGTTCAGCGTATTGGATTGTTCAGATTGACATGTAAGCCATAATCACATGCAACGGCCTTGCTTCTTGAAGCATGGCTGATCATCCGAAGAAACATTATTGCTTTGCTTCTGAATTTTATCTGCTTTGGAAAATGCGAGTGTTACCCACGAAAATCAATGGTCCTGATTGGGAATATGAGAGTTTTGACCATGTGCACAATTCTGTCAAGCTGATGTATGATTGCTGATTACTTGGACAAAAATATTCATTCATCACATCAAGCACTTTTGCTGTAAGCACAATCAGAGCATTTACATTAATAAGTAGATGAACAAAGAGTAATGAAAGTATCAACGCAATATGATTACAGCAAAATTTAACGCTCATTTGTAATCCACTACAATTTCCAAGCAAATCGAGCGTAAGAATTCATGAAAATGCATATATCAGTTCATATTCTTTTTCCAAAACATTCTGCCATCATATCGCACAATTCCTGTTCAAACTGATCAGTGAATTCCTCGCAGTTCGTCATCAGCTTGCTATGAATGTCATGAACGTTGCGCAAATGGCCCATAATATTCTCTTTTGTAATAGACGCATATTTGGTGCAGATTTTGCATTTGAACATGGGTTTGCCAATGTGATTGCGACAATGATCAATGGGTCTTTGCGGGCCGCTGTACAATGTTATCTTGGCATGGCATTTGAAGCATTCGACCTTCTCAGTGTTTTTGACGTGTTGGAATAACTGATCGTAAATATCTTTCAGTCGGTTTTTGGTGGACCTGAAATAAAATACTGCGTAGCTACAGCAAACCTGAATGACGCCCCGAAAGTTGGCATCTGGAATAGTTTACTGCACGGTCTGCACAGAAGTTGCAATGCAGACATTGTTTGTTACAATAGCAAATGAAACATGCAGTGAAATCATGCTAATCAAAGATACAGGTGCAAGTACCTTTCTGTGGCTGCCCATGCTCATTTCCAAAGCAGCGTTTGACAATTTCCAAAATCTCATCTTCCATTTCTTTTGACAAATCATTACACGTGTCGTTGCTGTAATCGCACTGATGCATGTTCTTCAGATGCGTTGACAATATAGGTTTTCTTGAAGTTCCAAAATCGCAGAGTTTGCATTGGAATGGCTTTTTCTCCAAATGAGTACAAGCGTGGTAAACCATATTACAAGTGATTGCATTCTGATTGTGGTTTATATTGAACACGGCCAGTCGCTTTCCGCATATCGAACAAATCACCTTTGATTGTGTATCTTTGCCTTTCAACAGCCTGCGGCATGTTGTCGAAAATGGCGTTGTGAATCTGAAAAAAAACACAATATGTAATATACTGAATGATTGAAAATGGGTTGCCTTGGTATGCAGTTATTACATAATAAGCCTGGTTGTAATGAACATTGAGTACTATAGTAACAGAGCCACAATTACCTCTTAGCTTGATATCTTGTTTCTGATTTGGGAGTCGTCGCAATGGATTTGGTAGTTCCAAAGCAACCTGATCTTATCAGTAATTTCTTCTTCAAATGCGCTGGTATGGTCGATGTAATTCTGGCTACTCGTTGATAATTTGTGCTTCCTAAGCAAATGATCATTGATTGCTGATCGAGTTGAACTTTTGTATTCACAAAACCGACATTCGAATATATCATTATCAATATGCTTACAAGCATGATCCTTTACGCGTGTATTTTTGAAGTTCCCTTCAGTATTCATGACTCGAATCATTCGGCCACATTCCGAGCAAGGCATTGAATCTTTGCGACCATGTAGTTCATGAATCTCAGCGCAGACTTTGGCCAGTGTTGATCTTGGGCCAAAGCCTAAATGTTTTTTGAGGATAAGCTTGCTAGTATCTGCTGCCACGTCTTCCTCATTGGCAAATTTAGATCCCGCTTTAGCATGTTCTTTTTCTTTTTCGTCAGGCAAGTGACAATCGCCAAAGCAATGTCTGATCATTGCAATAATTTCAGTCTCGTAATCGCTGGTAAGATCGACGTAATTCGGCTTAGCACCTGATAGCTTGTGCTTCACAGTCAGATGAAATTTAATCATATCTGAAGTGGCACATTTGTAATCGCAAAAGCGACATTGAAACATAGCCATGTCCAAATGTGCGCAAGCATGGTTCTTGATGAATGGAGCATTAAACTGACCACAACTGATCGCTTTCAGTTGTTTTTGGCATACTGAACAATCCATTGTACGTTTGGAGCCTTGCTTTTTGTGAAGTTCATGACAAACTTTTGAAAGAGGACATTTTATGTTTCGACGATATTTTTTCCAATTATTCGACTGAGCCGCACTTTCTTCTTTTCCTTCCGTTTTTTGCTCGTTTTCCGAAACAACGTTTGATAGTAGCAATAATTTCCGCCTGGTGTTCATTGGCATGGCTGATGTAAGTCTTCCTGTTCGCAGCTAATTTGTGAATGTTGACCACATGACCATGAATTGCAGCTTGAGTGCGACTTTTATAGTCACAAATGCTGCATTCGAATAAGTCCTTATCCAAATGCGTACAAGCATGACCTTTGACGCCTCTGTAATTAAAATAGCGCCCTTTGACCTTGGCTTGCAAACCTTTTCCACACTTCGAACACCTCAGAATATCTTTGCAACCATTTTTTTTATAAGCCTCGAAGCAGGCAATGGAAATTGGGCATACTGTTTCGGGTCTGAATACAGGATCACTGACCTCGTGAGGCAATTCTCCTTTCATATCTGGACCAAAGCAATTTGTCATAATTTCTTCCAATGATAATTTCTGTCCAGTAATTATTTGAAATTGTCTTTGATGAATAGCAGCATGGGATTTAGGTTTATCCATTTCGTGAGAATTATCATGTCCATCTGATCCAACAGGAATGGCCAAACGAGAAGAAAGTTTACAATTATTCATTATTCAAATGTTTTCCGGTCTCCAGAAATATGTCACAGTTGTGTAAAATTACCGAATATAAATCCTGACTTCCAGATACGAAATTACTAGAGTTAAAGGCCAATATATTCACTACTGCAGAGCCCTTGCAAATTCGCCTTGGTGACTAAACCACCTTCAGTAACGCTCCACGTGTTCTAAACATAGGCCAACCACTTTGCCTAGTTTTGTTGAATATCGCTTTTGAACAGTGTCTGGTTGGGCTGGGTCTTGCCTTCAAGGAAAGGATGCACGCGAACAGGCTACGCTCTTCTATAAAGGGCAACGACAGTGAGGCGACACACACTCATCCAGAAAACTCACGCTGTCACATATCATCAGTAAAATGCCCCTTGTTGTTTTTACTCGCTGAGGGACCGGCACATATTTAGTCCACGGATCGCTGGCCACATGTGGTCACGCCCAATCGACTTTAAATTGGATGCATTCATGTACTATTCGAATATTTGCAACATAAAAATGTCTTCTCGTCATAACGAAGTACAAGTATACAATAAAAGGTATCGTCAAAGCAAATCATGAAAAGCGAAAGATCATACAAGTCATAATACTTTCAATTGTCAATTGAACCTTCTGATCAATTAAATCAATGCATCTATCACTAAACCAGATATCGGCTTGCAGATTCTGCTCATTCCATTATCCTGCTTCTTGCAAAAACAATGCTTTACAATATCTATCATATCAGCCCTGTATTATATGGTCTAAAGTCCATATTGTAACCCTTGATATCCGACAATTTGTGCTTTCACTGCTTTTAATCATAAAATCGCACACGTGCCATTCGAATATTAGTTTCTTTTTCAAATGACCCATAGCATGGTGCTTCATCTTTTCATATCCAAATTTTATTATTTTACGCCTCCATGGCCATCGAAGCTTTCAAAATTCTATGAAAAACCATGGCAAAATTTTCTATACGTAGTAAAAGGTCCCAATCCATATGCTCTACAAGTACCATCAGTTTTACCAAAATATTCATTCATTATACAAATCACTATCTGTGACAAGCAAGCACATAATCATTCCTACATTTATAAAATACTGATATCGAATAATGAAGCATTTCAAAGGAAATGATGTACAAAAGATTCCAGTGTTCATCTGGAATCTTGACACAACTTTCCAAAGCAAAAAATAATACACAACTCATAAAATATCAGTACTCGCACTCTTGTCATTTTTCTGAAAGCATGCTATCATCATGTCGCATAATTCCCGTTCAAATTTCTCAGTGTAATCCTCGCAATTCGACATCACTTGGCTATAAATTTGATGGACTTTGCGCAAATGGGCTCGAATAACACCTTTCGTAATAATCATACGATTGGTGCAGATTTTGCATTTGAACATTGGTTTGCCAATGTGCCTACGAGCATGATCAACAGATCCTATCAGGCCTTGTCTCAGCGAAACCATGGCATGGCATTTGAAGCATTCCACTTTCTCACTTCTTTTGCATTGCTTGAACATTTCATCATGAACTTTTTTCAGTCGAGCTCTGGTAGTTCTAAAAAAGCATGACTGCAAATTTCAAGCCTGAGAGCAAGCGAATGACCTTACCTTGTGTCTAACGGTGACTGATCAGTGCCAAAGCAGCACTTGATCATATAGAAAATCTCATTTTTCATTTCTTTTGATAAATCATTGCTGGTGTCGTTGCTGTATTCGCAATGATGGATTTTTTTAAGATGCCTTGTTAATCCTAATTTTGTTGAAGCCTCCAATTCGCATAACTTGCATTGATACGGTTTTTTCTCCAAATGAGTACAAGCGTGGTTAACCATCAGGTTAACTCTTGCTTCGCCAAAATAGAATACAGTCATCTGCTTTCTGCATACTGAACAAGTCGCTTTTGAATTTCGATCTTTGCCTGTCAGTAGTCTACGGCATGATATTGAAAATGGAGTTGTGACTCTGAAAAAACAAATGTAGCGTGATATTGGTTACAGTAAAAATTGTAACATACGGAGGTGGGCGATGTCTCATTGGTGAATTGTGCTTTGGATTCGATGCTTGGCTAAGTTCTCCGAAGCAGTTTCTGATCATTGCAATAATCTCCTCTTCAAACGTGCTGGTATGGTCGATGTAATTTTGGCTACTCGTTGATAATTTGTGCTTGTTATACAAATGATGCTTAATTGCGAATTGAGTTGAAGCTTTGTAATCGCAAAATCGACATTCGAATAATTCTTTGTCCAAATGAACATAAGCATGGTCCTTGATTTTTAAATTACTAAATCGACCGTTACTCACCACCAGCAATTCTTTTTCACATATTGAACATGCCATCAACCGTTTGCAACCGCGGTTTTTATGAACTTCATAACAAACTTTGGATGTTGATGTTGGGCTTGTCACATATGGACGAGTCCTTTTCCATTTGATGGGTGGTTGAACCACATTTTCTTGTTTGTATTCCGCTTTTGGTCGTTCTCCAAAACAGAGTCTGATAATAGCAATAATTTCCGCCTGATGATCACTGACGTGGCTTGCGTAATTTTTACTGTTCGTAGTTAATTTGTGCATTCTGGTCAAATGAGTGTTCATTGCAGTTTGAGTGCGACTTTTGTACTCGCAAACATGGCATTCCAATAATTCCTTATCCAGATGTATACAAGCATGGTTTCTGACTCTCCGAGAACAAAAGTGTTTCCCTTTGACTTTCAAAGTCCTTCCGCATTCGGAACATGTCATGATATCTGTGCAACCATTCTTTTTTAATATTTCAAAACACGTATTGGATATTGGGCATTTCACCTTTTTCCACTTGAATTCAGGATCATTGCCACTTTCGGATGAATCTTCTTCAGCATTCATACCAAAACAATTTCTTCCAATGATAATTTCTTCTCAGTGATCATTTCTAATTGTCGTTGATGAATAGCAGCATGCGATTTGGGTTTATCCATTTCCTGAGCGTCATTATTTCCATAAGATCCAATAAGAGGAGGCAAACTAGCACAATGTTTGCAATTATTCATTATTCAATGTGAATTTTTCAGCCTACAGAAATATACTCGAATTTATATAATTACAGAATACAATTCTGATTTCCAGATAAGAAATTCGTAATAACCAATGTTCACTACAGGAAACTTCAACAGCCCTTGCGAATTTGGAAGAGAGACCAACTTTTCTGCATCGGCTGAGAGAAGATGATTCTAAACATTCCCGTCCCTCATGTTGAATGCCTAGCTTTTGAAAACCAGTGCCAGGGCGGGTGTGTTGGCTTTCTTCAAGAGAAAAGGAAGATTGAGACAGGCTAGGCTATATGCTGGACGAAAGCCAGTACTGAAGACACAACATATCAGAGAATGCAAATTATCACATATTGCCAATAAAATGGCCCTGCTGCTTTTGCAATGTAGTGGCTGTGCTACATGTGGTAAGCGCAAAACGAGCTAATGAATGGATGCATGCAATATTCTCATCTATGCAGCAGCATATATAAAAAATGATCTTGGTCATTCTATTTTACATGCTGGCAATCAAAACTATCAGTGCATATTATGACAAGGAACAGCGATTAAAATAATTGTGATACTTCTACCATCTATCTAGCATTTTGAAGATATAGTATCAAATCTCAAACTGTCAGTTTCACTATTCATCAGTTTGATCAATGCAATCTGTACCTATATTAATCACTAATTTGAATATTCTTTCTTTTCCATTAGCTGGATCCTTTCCAAAACAACGCTTGACCATATCTATCATATCAGCCGTGTAGAATGGTCTGAAGTCCATAATGTAATGCTCGTTTCCTGGCAATTTGTGCGTGATTTTCAAATGATGCTTCATTGTGCTTTTGTTAACCGAGGCGTATTCGCACAAATGGCATTCAAATACTTTCTTTTTCAAATGGCCCATAGCATTGCGCTTCACCGTATCATAAATCGAACTTGAACTCTTTTCTACATTCCCAACACTTGATGGCTTCATTTCGACCATTCCACTCGCAGATTTCACGGATTACTTTTGAAATTGGGCATATGAATGAGGGACCGTATGTTCTTTTTGGACCAACTTTGACCACCTTATGCACTGTCTCGGCTTGTTTCATCCTTTTTCCTCCTTGATTCTTCTCACTGATATCTTTTGCCCACGTATCATCTGTGTTGTGAAGCTGAAAAGAAATACATGAAGCATTGACATTGCTATGCTAAATACTATAACTTACGGAGCTGGACAATGTCTCGTTTGTGAATTGGGTTTTGGGTTCGAGGTTTTGCTTGGTTCTCCAAAGCAGTTTCTGATCATTGCAATAATCTCCTCTACAAAGGCGCTGGTATGGTCGATGTAATTTTGACCACTCGTTGCTAACTTATGCCAGTTATATACAAATGATGCTTGATTGCGAATTGAGTTGAAGCTTTGTAATCGCAAAATCGACATTCGAATAATTCTTGTCCAAATGAACGTAAGCATGATTCTTCATTTTGGAACTCATTATAGCTTTGCAAAGGCACAGTTTCTTGAAATGTGCCTGGCAAATCAAAGATTCAAACTGCATAAAAACAATGCCAACGTATAAATGAAAATTTAACAATATATATCAGGGAAGGGATGATCACATGGGACCAAATATTCATTCAAGAGAGCAAGCATGCATATTTTCTGTACAGGCAATCGCACAATAAGGGCATTACATTCATAATCAGATCATACAGCAGAAAATGAAGGATATCAAAGTAAATACGCAAACTAAGATTCCAGTGGTCACTTGGAATCTGCACATAGGTAAGTTTCCAAATCAATCAAATCAAAGCCAAAATTTTCAGTCACTAATATTAGAGCCCTTCTTGCTAAAACATGCTATCATCATGTCGCATAATTCCTGTTCAAACTGATCAGTCAAATCCTCGCAATTCTTCAACAGTTCGCTATGAATTTGATGGACTCTTCTCAAATGAGCAATAATTCCGGTTTTCGTTATAGCCATGTGATAGGTGCAAACTTCGCATTTGAACATGGATTTGCCAATGTGATTTCGAGCGTGGTCAAGGGGTCCTTGCATGCCGGACCGCAAGGAAACCTTGGCCTGACATCTGAAGCATTCGACCTTCTCAAACCGTTTGCAATGCTCGAATAGTTGATCGTAAATTTTCCTCAGTTGCTTTTTGGTGTTCCTACAATACAATGATACAGGGATTTTCTAAAGAAACTCCGGTACTTTGAATTGCAATAACTTTTGACCTAAGCGTGTTAGGAGCCTGAAA
>JAQIWJ010000776.1:0-16192 GCA_034695185.1 Discolaimus major
TTTCCTGGGACGGGGCCCCTGTCAGCTCGGGGCCCTAGGCGGTCGCCTAGTTCGCCTAGCCCTAAGGCCGGCCCTGACAAGACAGAACAGAAACATGCACAATCGGTTGATTGATGGACAAAAAATATTCCTCCATGTGCCTAATAGCAGTTTGATTGACACGTTTGACAAAGGTCTTTTTCAGATTGCTGTCCAGGGAAAGGCAGATCACGGCTAAACCGTATACTGTACTACGTAGAGTACACAATTCAAAAAACAAGGAAGATATGCCACATGGACAGATTCATGAGAGCTGCCTTGTTTCATAAAATATAATGAGCTATGCATTAGGAAAAATATGTAATCCCACAAAACTGATTTAGCGTTTTCAAGGATACAGAAATTAGGAAATTGCGTCAATGTGAATACCCCCGGTAATGCGATAAATATTTTCATCAACCTCTATCTTATCAGGCTATAATTATCAAACTAATTTATTATGTGGAACCTATAGATTATTCTTCAATCACATCCCTTCACATTATTAGCAGCCACTAGTTGATCATTGACAAGGAAAGGTTCGCTTGTGCGACCACGTCTACCGAACAATGAATTCTCATACTATGACAAACAGATCAGCAGAATTTGATCTGGCTGATCACTTGCTATACTATTCAGTTTTCATCACTGGTGGCATTGGGCTCCTGTTCAATTTCTTCCTGCTATTTATAATATTATCCACAAAATCTATTCGCCAAAAAGAATATATCCTGTTCTTGCTGAACAGAATCCTATTAGATATTGTTTGCTCGATACAAACATTCGTTTTGCAGCCGATTGGAATAGCATACTGGATCAGTATGCCTAAAATCTGTGAAGTCACAGCTGCTTTGGTAATGGCTAATTACTTTTCCATTTTCTTCTCAGAGCCTGCATTAGCTCTGAATCGTTACTTTTCTATATGCCTAAACAGGTATTATTATGACAGATTATATACAAAACGTAATATTCTGATTATGTGTCTGATGGCCTGGATTCTTGGTTCCGGCTTAATAATTCCAACTCATCTACAGTACGATGTTTTAGGGCGCATGCATGGTCTAATCTGCACTATAAAACCTAGCCCTAGTTTTTCTTATTTGACCGTAAGGCTCAATTACCCAGTTTTTCTGGGTAGTCATATCATTGTTGGATTTTGTTTTTACAAAATCTATCGCTGGTTGAACAACCACCATGCTCAAGTCGGTGGAAATATCCCACTGAGTAGGTGGAAGGAGGATAAGTCGCTTTTGAGATATATTGCAGTTGGCGCTGCGTTGCCAATATTGGTTGAGTTGCCGTTATCCAGTGTAATGATCATTTATATATTGGATCCAATGTTGGGTCAAACGCTGGCTCCAAGTTTAACCGTTTATTTTTGCGTTTTGATGGTGTTACTGTTGCCATTATGTGGACCAGTGTCCACATTGATGATAATTAGACCCCTGCGCATGGCCATGATCAAATTGATGCGGCGTCTCAAGCCACCAAATCATGTCGATCCTAATGGTCCCAACCTTGGAAACCAAGGACCAATGCGAAATATACATTGATGATGAGGATTGCAGTATTCAGTAATGATTGGTTTGGTTGCGAGTATATGTCACATGATTTTTTTACATTATCTTGCACTTTTACAAACAATAGCGAGAATGGCTGCATGTAAAATAAACTGAGAATACAGATAACCTTGATAACTTGTGATATAAACACTGTCATGGATTACTGCTTTGCCTGTGCGTCAACTTTGCCTAAAAAAAGTCAAACCGCCATTAGTGGATCCCTAGTTTGAAAAATGCTTATAGCAAGAAAAAGACTGCACATGTGCAAAAGTATGGCTTTGATTCTTAGGTTAGGGCTAGTCACCATGGAAACACTGGAGGGCACCTGGATCCAGATTTAGCGGTTTGACTTTAAATATTAGAAGTCATATTTCGACGCGCATTCTTCTAACAGGTTCCACAGCATTCAAAATTCCAGCAACACAACACCCAGTTGTTCCTAATGGTTTGAATGCCAATTGGTACCTGGAGTTAAGATTGAGTTGGGGGAAAAAATGATTCCTCAGTTCAGAACTGAGTATATCCCGCACTTTTGGTTAAGTTTACCAAACGCATTTCTCGACTTTTTCTGTTTTCAAACAACTAATTAATCTTCTCTTTCCATATAAAGAAAAAAAGCTGTGTATCCAGTGTTTTCAGAAATCTAGTTTCGGATTGTCGTCTACTATGGTGAGACAAAATCCGTTTTACCAAAAGTGGCCTACGCACACCCCTTACGCTGTGCTCTATATTGGAATAATGGATGAAAAGAATTCTGAAATTGCACTTGATAATATAAAGCAATCCAAGCAAAATGGATTTGCTGATAGCACGATAAACGACATTTTGGCACGTTTGAGAGATTTAGAAGAAAGAATGAGATCGACTGAAGCTATTGAGATTATTACTAAAAGTATGCAATTTTTTCAACCTAAAAACCAAAACAACCATTTGTTGCTGATGGTTAGACAAAATATTGTCCCATACCAATTCATGAGAACTTTTTAGATAAGCTAACTGAGCATGTGGCAGATAACGTGGGCATAATTGGACTCCGAGATGCGATCACGTATAAGAATAAATCGTTGAGAATAATTTGGATTATCCTAATGATATTGGGCATGTGCGGAACGACGTTTTATGTGTACAGAACTATTGATCAATATTTGCAAGATACGACTGCCACAAATGTAAAACTGGCAGAATGAATTCTTGCAAAATACTTTAGACCTGGTGTTTGCAGATAAGATTGGATAAGCAAATTTCATATGCCTACCCACCTTTGGTCGTTTGCCCGCCTTGGTGGATAGATGTACCATACGCCTTATCAGGTGGAATCTCGATGGATGGCTTATTGTACTCATTAGCATATTCGCCTCATTTCTTTCTACATCAAATGTATTATCGCTTATTTCCCAAGGATCTGATATCAGCTCGAGATTCGTTCATGGAATTCTACAATAAGGGCGGCTATCGATCGTTGACTGATTATTTCATTTCAATTTCTTCCAATCTATCCAGCACAAACTCGGATGATGCGATTTTGTCCATGATTGGATGGCCGTATTGTGAAGATAGGGTGGAAAAAGTCCTATTCAAACATGCTGTTTGCTATATCCTTCATTTAAAACCAGCTATGAGAAATTCGACTAATATTGTACTGCAGTTGACCAATTCGTATCGCGTTGATGGAATATTGTCCAAATCATCGGACTATTGGCAATTGGAATTGTTTTCGAATGTGGTCGACTACGCGCGGACACCGATTTTGAATGCTTTCACGATAAGTACAGCAAAGGTCAGCATGCAACGTCAAATTAGTCTCAAATCTTGCGTTGATCAAAATGCACACGTTGGATATAACCAGAAATCATGCACAGATGAATGCTTGACGAAAGCAGATCCTGAAGTCAAATGGTCAACGAAAACACCGAATGAAGTTTTGAATCGTCTCGATGACCTGATCGGTCATTTTATGAATCAAAAAGACGTCCAGGCGAGTTTGGATTTAAAACTGAACAATGTGAGCATTCACAGTCATAATTCAAGCATGGATGATAAACGCAAAGAATTGGCTTATGCCATGTGGATAGAGAAAACGAAAGATGATGATACGAGATTTTTCAATGACACAGCGGCGGCGGCAACATTGTCCAATGTTACTGATACGCAAGTAACCAGTGAAGAAATGGTCGATTGTTACAACGTGTGCGATCCTGAATGCGATAGGATCATTTACGATTTCTCATTTCAAACTCAACGAGACGACAAGTTTACAAAGAACGAGAATACGTCCGTTATCGGAGTGGGCATCGAACATGCCGCTGTTAATCAAGGTGGCATCACAGTTTTGGAAGAAATCGATACAATGTCGTTTAGCGATTTAGTTTCAAATGTGGGCGGGACATTAGGTTTATTCTTAGGTTGCACTATCATGACAATTGCGCAATTGGTTTTATCTTTACTCGATTATTTCATTGCGAATAAGCAGATAAGCGGGGATGGGTGATATATGTGGAGAGTGATGTTTGATTCGTGAGTTAAATCATCACTGTGATAAGAATACTGAATATGAATGTATACAATTGGCAATGGTACCATTCAGATTCTTGTGATCGTACAGAACTGCATCTGCTGACCCCTGAGCGAAGTCTAAAAACTGCAGGATCAGGCCATATGTCATTGTAGACATCAGTAGCAAACTGTTGGTCAGGATGAGATCACAATACCCCTAAGAATCTTGCTTTTAATACCCAAGAGAATCTTATCACTCAGTCTCTAAAAAATCGCATCTGCTGATCACTGAGCCAAGTATAAGGATCAGAACTAAAGAAGCAGGCTAGATTCATTACACAAATCATCACATAATGTGTTTTGGTCAATTGAACAATTCTTCAATACCTCGCAAATTATTATGATAATCATTGTGCTGATTATAAAAAACATCATATCAAAAGCATTATGCTTGTATGAAAATATAATGGCACTGTTCAAATAGCATGGCTAAAAGGAATCCAGCAAGATGATCAACTATGGAACATCCAATACTATGCCCATACCCCATACATTTCTGCTACACATGCAAAACAAATAAGAAGCTACAGATGAAAGATTGTATAAACTAGTATCTCCCTATGGATAGTATCAGATTTTTTTTTCGTATTGGAATCAGGTCGGTATCCGCCTGTCTTTGTTTCATCAATCATGAGAACCATTCTTATTGCATTATTAGCCATTCTGATCACATTTGCTTTTGATAGCAGTGATTCATCACCGGATCCTATCGCTGAAAATAAAGGCAAGTTCCCTGATTTCCAGTTCATCCATGGAAGTAGGGGAAATCTGCTTGAAGCCTCGTTGGAGTCATCCATGAATGCCTAACTTTTTCCGTACCCTGCTATTATCAAGAAAGACATCCGTTTTTTTCCTTCAGCTTCTGATGAAACCGTCTTGAAATATGATACGCTTCTGATAAGGTATTTTCAGTCAATGATAATCAAGTTGAATTACAAAGCAATGATGTGATCTGTCCATTTCAGGGACTGTGGCTGCGGTCGCCAATGCTATCGCAAAACTGAAGAGGAATGCAATAAATGCTGTGGATGGAAGAAATTACAGTTACCAGATTGATGACAATTTGAGTGGACATTTTTGTTACTGTCCTCCTTGATACGTATAATTTGGAAGTACTACCTTGTTATCCATCTGCATTTTATATGACCACATCACAGCATTTTTGTGCATTCATGAAGTTACAGTATAAGCAAAAAAAGCACAGAAAATAATCAATAGGAGTAGCGAAAACTTTTGTCCCAAATCAATCATCGATCTGCGTTGAATTCTGCATGCAATCCCTAGTTGACCAAATCGAAGCTTTTTAGTGATTATCATTGCAAAAATGTATCAGGCTTTAATGGAAGAGTTAATTTAAATCTGACATCTGAAATTCTAATACTCTCTATTCAAAAGCGTTCAAAATAATGGCATAAATAATGCATGAAATTTAATGGAAAATTTGATAATATAACTGCCCTGTAAACCAGCTTGAACATGGTTTTATTCCATTCACACCGGCTAACATGAAGAAGCTCTTTTGGTTCGTCTTTTTGCAAACGCTATTGTGCACTGGTGGCAATGAGCCGGACATGCCAGAAACCAATGAAATTGTGGACAATGCGGCGCAAGCTGCAAAACTGATTAACACCGTTAATTAGGTCCTAAATATCGCTGTTGATATTGCCAACACTGCTTCTACCATTGCTGTAAGAGATCTTTGAAATTCTCACTTATGTATGAAAATCATGGCCCTTTTTTCAGTCTCTAACCACTGGACCAGCCGCCCCAGCCTTTATGGCTGTATCCGCTGTGTTCTCATTCATCTCGATCTTCCTACCAAAACAGGATTCGGCACAGCTGGTAGCCATTCAAGAAGGATTCAAGGAAATGCGTGAACGATTCGACGCCATCGACAGGAAGTTGAGCGATCTGAAAGATCACATTGATCTTGCTGTGGCTGCTGACAGTTACAGGCAACAACGCGCGATGATAGAAGTTGTCAGGAAACGATTCGGCGGAGTTGTGAAGTATCCGAATGACTCTACTGTAAGGGAGCTTTTCCGAGAATCGTGCAGAAGCGAGAAAGCTCTCACCGTGCTCATTTGGATGAAAGGGCATGCTGTTGATAAATTTCCAAGCTCCAACGGTTTGGTGGATAGTATTTATAAAGCTGTCAAATTCGACATGAGAGAAATGAAAGCATGGTTCGCTGTCATCACTCAGGACTTGTTCGATTTGCCCTTCATTCATCAAGCATGTTTCAGGCTTATGGCAAATGGGACGAAAAATAAGCAGATGATGAAGGATGAAGCTTCAGCTACAGGTACCCACTGTCAAGTTTTAAAATTGCTACTGTAATCACCCAAATCGTATTTAGCAAAACTTGTCAATCAAGTGACAGAAACAATGAAATCTGCTGAAGAGAATCTGAAAAATGATTTCCATGACCAAGCAGCATTGGAAACGGATGACACGATGAAGGCACACAGTAGCGAGGGTCACCAGGCATTCGCTGATCGCGTACACGGACAACTGCATCAGAAATACTTCTGGTGTGATTTTCGGGTAATCAGCTACAGCGACCATGTAGCCGGCTGGCGCTACCACTTGCTTCGGAATAATATCTTTGGTTTCCACCGAATGCGCCAACATTGGCGTTCACTTTATGTCACTTGGTGCGAGAAGAAAGGAACCACGCCTCCATTGGACCAAGCATATGAGGAAATCAAAAACACCGTCGATGTGTGTTCACATTTAGCAGACGACGCACAAAAGGTTAACAAGTTTTACGACCATCAAGCCGCCATGGCAAAATTCATAAATCGTTTGATGATTCACAAAGACGTACAATATGGCATCGCAATAACCGCAAACGCAAAGTGCTTCCTAAACACCCACCAACATTTCAAAGAAGAGCAACTGCATGTTTGCAAATGGTTCAATGTGTTTGCGGCATTGTAACCGAGATAGAAGACTGTTGAACAGGCTTATAGATGGGACTCCGTGGGTAGATTTGGGTTCTTATTTGTGGTTTTTTTACTTTGGGCCTTTGGCATTTTCTTTTGGAATAAAGGTTGGAAAATATCTGGACAGATTACGCATACTATTGTCAAGCCGGAAGTTACTGAGCAGGATATATGGAGTATACAGTATACATGGTTACAACAGTACGTCAGGGTTCGGATAATGGGAAATCAGAAAGCAAGGATCGAGTCCATCATAAAAATTGCATGCATAATGCATACCAAACAGTAAGATTTCTCATGACAGGCAGAATGCGATCAATTCTGCACTTTCCCACAAAAGCACTTTTCAATCCATTCATATCACTAGCACAGAAACGATAAATAAGATAATATTTGACCAGTAGCATTTACATAAAGATTCTTATCAGTTGCAAGGAATTGCTAACAACACATTGTTAAAATTATGCTATTCAAGCTAACATTGAGTTTCAGCCATTTGACCAACACATGAATTAGCTCCCTCGTCAATCTGACTGAATCTCATTAGCCTGCTGAATAAAAGAAATCATCTGATTAATGTTCATTCTACTGACAATAGTCAGGTGCAACTGTTAACCAAAAGGCCTGAGAATTTGAAAAATCTGTTCTTCAAGATTTCGCCAGTGATTTATCATTTGCCCAGACGCTGAACCAAGGATGCTGACACTCCGTTTCTTAGAAGCTCCTTCAGAGCAGCTCCTCTGAAAATGGCTCAACTAATGTTGGCTATATTTCTGATATTGAATGCCTGTATCGGCCTACTGGACGGTGCATCATGCAAAGCCAATACAGTTGAAGGTGGGATCCAATATGATCGTACAAAATTGACATGCCAAGGCGTCGGTGGTGATGGTCGTGCACTGGATGATGTGTACCGTCTGAACCCAATTCTGGACAATACCCGAGATCAAAACAATACTTTCAGCAGTTTGGCTAGCAATATGAAAATCATGGATATCACATGGGCAGGGAATGTCACCATCAAGGCAAACGGTTTGAAAGATCTCAAGAAAGTGGTGCAAATTCGATTCAACCATCCGCATTACACGGCCCCGTATGGCGTGCATTATTTGGATATCCAACCCAACGAATTCACAAATACGCCGAAATTGGAACATCTGAGAATCCATAAGCTAGTTTTGACACCCAATGCAGTGGAGGCCTTGAAGAAAGCCCCGAATCTAGTCCAGATGAATTTGGACGAACTCAAACCGATCAAGGAAATCTTGCAAGTCGTCGGCGCGAATATGGCTAAATTGAAAAGATTAAGAATCGCTCCGCCTGGAGAAATGCCGACCGATGTACCAGCACCGAGAGAAGTATTTGGAAAATCAGCATCCACATTGGAAGAGATGAATCTGTACCACTGGCACGTTGGACGGATCGGCGCTGACACGTTCAGGGGTATGCGAAATTTGAGGGTGCTGACATGGGTGTGGAGCAATATTACGGAAATCGAAGCAGGCGCCCTTGATGATTTGGTCAAATTGGAGAGACTCACGTTTTACAATTGCAAATTTCGTCGGTTGCCAGCCAATTTGTTCAGAAATAATAAGAAGTTGAAACACGTCGATTTCGCTGGAGAAGGCAATAATGTGGAGAATTTGTCGGAACGTGATTTTTCGCACATTGATAATCCGCGTGGTTTCACTTTGAGAAAAAATTGACGGATTTCGCAAGTATTAGTATCACTGCGGTTACTGTAGCTTCAACCGCTGACTAGGTAGGCAGTCAATGGTACTGTTAGAATAGATGTGAAATGATAACGTCAATTTTGTACTTCATTTCATAAAATAATCTTGACATGCAAATGGGAAGCTGTCTCTTCTTTCCAATAGAAAAGTACCATTTGAACAGCAAGCGAAAGCGTGATTCAGAATATATCATGTTGATGTTGCTCAGTGAGCATAAATATTCATTTCTTCAAGGTGCGCTTGGAAGAACTCAAGCTCAACCAGACCTTGTTGCGGATCGTGCTGGGAAAAACTACTGAACCGACAACCATGACCTTGCCTGGAGAGCCGTATCCTTGGTCCCCTTGTGCATTGTAGCCTGAAAGCAGTCGTACTGAGATTAATAGGCCCAAGATGCTGACTAGACTGATAGTTGTCAATTTACTGAACCTAATGAATGTGGCAATGGCAAGCCAGCCACGTAAGATTTTTCCCTGCTATTTTTTATTGGACTGCTACTTTAAGCTACCTTTTCTCGACAGTCAGTCAATCCAAGACATATCAAAACTTAAAATCTTGCATGGCACCAATCATTACTTTTTCAGACATCATTGGAGGCCGACCAGTGCCTAACCCGACTAAATATCCGTTTATGGTCAACATAAGAAAACGTGGCGATTCAGCTTATGCTGACTTGAGTCAATATGGATTTATTCAACACGATGTCCCTCCTCATTGCGGCGGTTCACTGATATCTCTTGAGGAGAACCCGAAAACAGTTCGATTCGTTTTAACAGCCGCACATTGCTTTTGGTGATTTGCTTTTTGCATGCACAAATCCTCACGACAGAAAATTTGCTTTAGGAATGTGACCGCTCAAAGTTACTACGACGACATAAGAAATTGGGGGGTTCTGTTGGGCATGCCAGGAACATGGGATCAGTCACCAAATACAGTACTCGTGGCCATCAAGGACTACATCATACACGATGATTTTGCTAAAAATTCAACCTACCTTAACCACGACGTGGCAGTGGTTGTTTTGACTTTTCCAATAGACGTTTCTGACTCAATTAAACCCATTCAGCTTGCCAGGAATCGTCGACCCGACGGTCAGAGATTGTAGATTGGCTGGTTGGGGATACACGGCTCATGGTAAGTGAACTTCTGATGGCGCTCAATCGGTGACATGTGATTTCTCTTACAGATCTAGTCAATAAAAAAGGGACATTTCCAACCGTACTGCAAGAGCTTAAAGTACATCCGACATTTTATCAAAACCTATGCAAAGTTTTGTCCAGTAAGGCAAGTCGTGATATATTTCATCCAGAAATAATGGACTGCGTTGTCAGCGATACAGGAACTGGATGCTATGTATGGATGAGTATCTACCGTGCTGAACTTTTTGGGAATGCCCATACTGAATACGTACAGTCGTACGCATTAAGCTTGGGTATATGCAAACTGGCAAAATACACAATACAAGGTTTGCGTAAAGCGTTTACATCCACGATGGCCAGGAACATTCCATGTCAAGAAATTCTTTGAAACGTTCGCCCTAATTTATGCCAAAAAATCCTGATTTTTCTCACGTGCCTAGCTTGGTGCACTCATCAGCTGGTACTGTCAGTCAGACTGTCAGCATGATTATCATACAGTCAAAATTTGTTGCACGTGAAGGATACTGTGCACATACAGCCTTTTTTCAGGGCGATTCTGGAGGTCCTACGTTTTGTTACGATGGCGATGAAGTTTTCCAAGTGGGCGTTCACTCGGCAGGTGCAATAAGATGTAATCCTGGCGATCCGTTCATGGATATGCGAGTAGGTTATTATAACAATTTTATTATTGAATCGATGCAAAAAGCGACAGATGCGGACGATGATAGTGGTGGCAAAAGATGATCAGCAAAGCAAGCTTGCTGATTCTGTATCGAAGCTGCAGTTTCATTTATTATAAAAATAATCATCATGTTTGTATATGAAGAACAGTTACAGTATACTGCGAGTAAAATTCTCCTGGAATATATGCAGAAGGTGTCCTATACACCCGGTTTCATTTGCGCATCGATGCAGAATAATGTTATATCTATGGTTGAATAAACGGCAATTCAGCCAAGGCGGTGCCACATGGTAGGTGATGCAGGTCATCATTCTTTTTGTGTATTGTTTTGCAATCACCCAAGCAGCGTCGTTTACGATTTGCAGGAGTGACTGTGAAGGCATATTGATGGAGCCTTGCACATGGAAGTTTCCGAAATGAGGGTTAAGATTATCTAATGCATATTTATGAATTGGTCAATGTACGTAGGCTATTGCCTAACAGGTGTGACAAGTCGACTTATTAGAACTAATCGTTCATGATTTGCATTATGCATGGGTGCAGGATAAATTTTTATTGATTTTAGATGATCTTGTTTGTTATGGCAATTCGATCAATTGGCCATGTTAAAAAGAGTGCTTGGTCACATGCAGATAATAAAAGCATACACACGACACCAATTTTCTCACATATGTAGATCATGTAACTGAGGTTAGGACATATGCAAAAATCTTGCAGCGAATGAGTGATTTTTCGCACATTGAGATAGCCTAAAACAACTGATGGCTTTTGAAAGTAACATTAGAAAACTCATGGTAGAGTATTAAAATAACGTTTACTGTAGATTTTACCATTGACTAGCCAATCACTGCTTTACTGTTAGAATACTAGATGCGAAATGGTGGCCTATTTGTCATTATAATTTCTTTTCATGCAAACAAAAGTGCAGTGTTTTTTCTTCAGGGGCGTCCTGTTCCATCTCCAAGTCAAAAGCTTTTCTTCAGAACAAATCTTGATATTGCTCAACGAGCATAACTAATTGATTCTTCAAGCTATGTTTGGAAGAATTCAAGCTGAACCACATCTTGTCGTGGATCGTGCGGCGAAAATCTGGTATGCGAAAGCGGCAACCATGACCATGCCTGAGAGCCGTATCCTCCTTCATTTTCTTGCATTGCGCTTGAACAGCAGTCGTAATTGAGAATTAGCTCCGACATGACTGTATTGATTTCTGCCATTGTCCTGAAGCTGATGAATGTGGCAATGGCAAGCCAGCCTCGTAAGTCATATTTTCCCTGTATTTTTATGGGGATTTTCTTATATAAACAGTCAAGCCAGACATATCAAAACATAATCTTTACATTACACCTATGTTTTCAGATATCATTGGAGGTAGACCAGTGCCTAGCCTGACTAAATATCCGTTTGTGGTGAACATAAGAAAACACGCCATCAGCTTTTGCTGACTTGAATAAACATGGATTTATAAAACACGATATCCCTCCAATTTGCGGCGGTTCTCTGATATCTCTTGAGGAGAACCCGAAAACAGTTCGATTCGTTTTAACAGCCTCTCATTGCTTTTGGTAATTTATTGCTTGTTTTTGCATACACTCACAAAACCTTACGACCGAAAATTTCTTTAGGAATGTGACAGAGCAATGGTTCTTTGACCTAGAAAATTGGGTGGTTATGGCAGGCATGCCAGATACATGGAATCCGTCAGCAAGAACTGCAATGATTAAAATAAAGAATTTAATTATACAGGATGATTTTGAATACAACTCCACTTATATCAACAATGATGTGGCAATCATTGTTTTGAAATTGCCCCTAATGGTTTCTGACGCCATTAAACCCATTCAACTCGCCAAGAATCGACAAGCTGACGTGTCGGTGAGAAATTGTACACTGGCTGGTTGGGGATATGAGGATTATGGTAACTGAACTTTTGTCTGATTGCACTCAATCGGATTACATGTGATTTTTCTCTCTTTATAGATCAAGTAAATAAAAACGGGACAATCCCAACCGTACTGCAAGAACTGAAAGTACTGTAAAACAGAAAATTATTTCGCGCAGAAAATGTTCGCGGTTTTCGCGGATTAACATTATCCGCGAAATTTTTCTGCCGCGAACTTTGAAATTTACCATGCCAGGTATAGGAAATTTTGGGATTTCTTGAAAAAACCGCGAAATTTTTCTGCAGCGAATAGGTCGATTTTTGCTAGTCCGCGAAATTTTTCTGCTGCGAAAATTTTCTGCTTTACAGTACATCTGACCTTTTATCAAAACCTGTGCAAAGTTCTAAACAATAATGCAACGTACCATGTATTTCATCCAGAAACAATGGACTGCGTTGTTAGTGATACTGGAAATGCATGCAAGGTCGAAATTTTGCTAACGTAAGATTTATATGAAATACTTAGGTAAAGCATTTAGGGCGATTCCGGAAGTCCAACGTTTTGTTACGATGGCGATGAAGTTTTTCAAATGGGCATTCACTCTTTGGGTAATTGTGTCCCTGGCGCTCCATTCATGAATATGCGAGTGGGCTATTACTACGATTTCATTATTGAATCTATGGAAACGCATCCAGAGACGGATGGATAGAGGTGGTAAATGATGATCAGCAAAGGAAGCTTCATGAATCTATATGATAGCTGCTGTATTTCATTTACTAAAAAAATTATGCAAAGAACTGTTACAGTATACTATGCATAAATTCTTGTAGGGATGAGTGGGTTGACCCGGCCCGAGGGTGACCCATGGGTCGGGTCGGGATGGGTCGAAAAATTCCAGCTGGGACGGATCCCGGGTCAGGTCGGGTCAGGAAACCCCAGCCCAGAAATTTAAATAATTATCAGATTTCTCTACTTTCTGCCCAACAATGCAATAATGGCATTATTTAGCATAACTTTCATAGCAGCAGGCTCAACTGGCAAAATGCTAGCACTTAGCAAATGCGTTCTTATACATATTATCTAATGCTTACATGAATCATATTATGCAATGTTTCATCTTTTTCCAAAAGCGATAAAATTGGCATAAAGGTTGGTCTGATATTCAAACTAAATTTTACAGGTCCCGGGTCGGGCTTAGATGAGACGGGTCCCATGTCGGGCCAGGTCCGAGAAAAATTTCAGCCACAGGTCAGGGCCGGGTTGGGTCTTGACCATGCAGGTCTGGGTCGGGCTGGGTCTGAAAAATTTGACACGTTCCCATCCCTAATTCTTGTTAAAGACATTCAAATGTTGTCAAGCGTATATCAGGTTTCGTTCGTGCATTGATGCAGTAATATTTATGCATGAATAAATGGCAATTCAGCCAAGCGCTTCCATATCACAGGTGATTGAGATTGTTTTTCTTGTATGTATGCGTTCGTAGAAATCACCTGAGCGGCATCCCTTGCCTAAGTGAGCAAAACTTCAGACAAGCGAAACCGGAATGTTTTATTCCAAAGCATGACCTCCCACTTTGCCCATTGCGCACACAATTCTTGACTTTTTTGCATTGTTAACCTGAAAGCAGTCCTAATAATTGAAAATCATATCCAAGATGCTGACTTTACTGATAGCTGTCATTATACTGAAACTGATCAATGTGGCAATTGCCAGCCAGCCACGTAAGTAATATTTTCCATTGCGATTTTTATGGTATAGCCACATTTTCTCATAAACAGTCAATCCAAGACATAAAAACTATCTTGATGGCACCTATCTTTTCTTTTTCAGACATCATTGGCGGTAGACCAGTGCCTAACCCCACAAAATATCCGTTTATGGTCAACATAAGAAAACACGCCATCAGCTTTTGCTGACTTGAATAAACATGGATTTATAAAACACGATATCCCTCCAATTTGCGGCGGTTCTCTGATATCTCTTGAGGAGAACCCGAAAACAGTTCGATTTGTTCTAACAGCTGCTCATTGCTTTTGGTAATTTGGTTTTTTTTGCATACAACACCTGACGATAGAAAATTCGGTTTAGGAATGTTACCTCTTAAAGGTTCTACGACACAAGAAATTGGGCGGTCATGTTGGGCATGCCAGAAACATGGATCCCGTCAGCAAGTGCTGTACTCGTTTCTATCAAAGACTACATTATACACGACGATTTTGTCGAAAATTCGACCTACGTTAACCACGATGTAGCACTGGTTCTTTTGAAATTTCCCGTAGACGTTACGGAAGCCATAAAACTCATTCAGCTTGCCAGGAATCGTCAAGCTGACTCGAGAATTAGGAATTGTACAGTGGCTGGTTGGGGATATGAGGCATATGGTAACCAATTCTAAAGCGCTCAATCGATTACATGTGATTTCTCTTCATAGATTTTGTAAATGATAAAGGGACAATTCCAACCGTATTGCAAGAGCTGAAAGTACATCCAATCTCTTATCAAAATCTGTGCAATGTTCTGTGGAATGAGAAAACTTGTCGTGCATTTCATCTGGACACAATGGATTGCGTTGTTAGCGACACAGGAAGCGGTTGCAGGGTTGGAATTTTACTGAGATGCACATGAAGAATCCTGTGCACATGGAGCTTTTTAGGGCGATTCCGGAGGTCCAACGTTTTGTTACTATGGCGATGAAGTTTTTCAAGTCGGCATTCACAGGTCGGATACAGCGGGATGTAACCCTGGCGATCCATTCGTTGATATGAGAGTGGGTTATTATTACGATTTCATTATTGAATCTATGGAAACAGCCCCGGACACTGACGACGATAGTGACAGCGACGGATGATGATAGTGATAGCAGAATGATTCAGCAAAGCAAGCTTGATCTTATATCATCGCAGCAGTCTTCATTTATAAAAACTGTCAGATTTTGTCAAGCATAAATCCAGTTTGATTAGTGCATTGACAATTTACATCGATGCAGAATAATGTTGTATTTTATGGATAATTGGCAATTCAACCAAGCATTGCCATATCGCAGGTGATTGTGGGCCAACCAACTGAATCTTCTATGCTTTCCTAAACTGTCAATTATGGAAGTCATCCTTGGCCATCCAAGTCGCATTCCATGCTGAAATGCACTGAATAAAAACTCAAACAAGCGTAACCAATATTTCCAGATACCCTTCAGCAATTACACGAGACCAAGTTATGCCAAATCATGACCGCCGTGCTTTCGCCATCGGCGCAAGGACATTATGCTTGACTTTTTGTATTTTTTTTAGCCTGAAGCGGTTGTGATTTGAAATTCTCAAAAATGTCGACTGTCCTGATTTCTGTCATTGTACTGAAATTCATGAAGGTGGCAATGGCAGGCCAGCCACGTAAGATTTTTCCCCTGCTATTTTTTATTGGACTGCTAGCTAGCCACCTTTTCTCGACACACAGTCAAGCCAAGACATATCATAAAAAATCTTGCGTGGCACCTATCGTTTTTTTCCAGACATCGTTGGAGGCCGACCAGTGCCACTGCCAAATCTATTTCCTTTCATGGTAAACTTCAGAAACAATATTGAATTACTTGAGAATGACCTCATTGAATTGGGGTATATCCAAGGCGATATGATTCCTATTTGCGGTGGCTCCTTAATATCACTTGAAGAAAATCCGAC